>WUAP02155698.1:0-10390 GCA_015163945.2 Stichodactyla helianthus
TGTCAGTCGATCAAATAAACCTCTTTTTACTCACTTGGACATGTCTGTCCATGCTTTATTTATAGTTAAACAAGCCTGGCTCTGAGGACTGCGAATGTTGCTTTTCTATTGGTTCTTCTGTCATTTTTGCTTGATTTAAAGAGAAGCTCTGTAGATGCAGCAAAGAGACCAGCGAGCGAAAAAACGGCGCCAAGCTATTGTAGCTAACATTTGAATGGCTTCCCTCATCTCATTGGCTAGACAGGTTATTTTTCTCGTTTCTTATTTTGGCTGATGCCAGCGGCCTAAAATCTGTTTTAGCCCACTGATTTTTCTATTTTAGCCCACAAAATGCGCCACAATGTTCTATAAAGTTATTATACCAAAATTATCTTTTCTTTTATTCATTTAACGTCCTTTCTTTTTTCCCTTTGCTTGTTTGTTTTTCTTTCCCCCTCTTCTTTCACCCATTGATAGCGTTCCTCCTCTTGTTTTCTCGCTGTCAGCCCGTCAACATGTTTCCAGCTAACGAATCAGGTTTCCATGATGTGTTTGGTAACGTATGGTGCTGGATGGAGGATCACTTCAACGGTTTGCCAGGTTTTAAAACGAATTATCTTTATGACGACTTTTCTACTCCAACATTCGATGGCAACCACCACATGATATTGGTATGTTGGTGCGTACGGTTACGCATACTCTTTTTCAATGCTACATTAATGCCTATACACAATAAGGGTTTTGCTCCGGGAGCAGGCTCCAGGGTCGTTTTGCTCCTTCGTGTGTACCAAAGATTTTATGTAAAAAAGGTTGTGGCGGGACCAGAATTTTGCCCCCGGCTCACGCTCCCTGATATTAATCTGGTTAAATATCAGCAAGCATGACCACATCATGCAGCAAGCTTCTGCACCATGCTTTCTGGTGTGTACTAGTTGTGTAAAATAACCCGGGAGCCTGCCCATAGAATCTAATGCAAATTAAGTCAAATCTTTTGTTTCTACTCATTATCATCTCATTTATATGGAATTCGGCGCGGCACAAGTTCGACGTCTGAAGCATGCTGCGGAAGCTTGCTCCATATTATAGTACACACGAGGGAACATTTTCAAGGTTTTTCAGTTTGCCCCTGGAGGTTGGATCATGGAGCATTTCGCGGGGTGAAAATTCTGCTCCTGAGGATCGATTATACCCATGATATCGTTGGAACACACTAAGAGCTTTGTATACTCCAGGAGGAAACCCTTCGTGCTGACCAATCAACGTATTCCCAGCGTTAACATTAGTTGAGTTTTATCTTTTTCCCACAGGGTGGATCGTGGGCATCAACTGGGGACGAAGCGTCTCGTTTCGCACGGTTTTCTTTCCGTCCGCACTTTTTCCAGCACGCTGGTTTTCGTGTTGCACGGTCTGTCGCGTCTGACCCTCCCCCTGTGCGTCTCGTCAGCACCCAAGTCTACGTATCTGGAATAGGTGTAGAGGGTAAGTTAAAGATACCTTCAAAGAACTTTTTTGGCATAGACAAACAAGATGCATTGTGGTCTAGCTTCGGTACAAACAACACCATGATCAACAATAGACCAAATCGAAACATGCCGGCTACCGAATTTTATTTCCCAACAGTGAGTTTGAATGTTATATCAATTATGGCTTCTAAGATATCAAGGATTGAAAATACAGAGTTTAGTGTTTAGACGATTTTTTGGCGCATTTCAAATTGCAATATCTTCGCTTAGTATTCACCATATTGCTCTCATACTTTCAATCTTTAGTCTTAGAAATATCTCCTTTCGACTGGTATGGCTTATTTTACGGTATATTGGTATGGCAGCCATATTTCGATTCGGTTTGTACCGAAGCTAGACCATAATGCACCGCGTACTGACGTAAGCTAAGAAAACGAACCAGGAAGCACGGAGGAGTCTCGGTTACCCAGAACCCTCTCTGGTGAGAGTGGTTGAGTGAATTAGGTCTGGCATATTCAAAACGGCATCTGACTGGATTTGGATCAGGACTATGATGGGCTTTAATCACGGGGCAGCCATGTTTTTTCCTAAGAGGACAAAAACCTTTGTTCATGCTCGGGTGAAATCGTTCTGAAGTGTATGGATGCGCCGCTACGCGGGGGTTCAAACGTTATATTGTATCATTCAACATGGCTGCCACGTGGTTAAAGCCCATTGGTCAATACCAGTTACATCGTACGTCGTTAGCGACCAATCAACGACTGACTCGTTTTATTCAAATCGAATAAGCTCATTTAAATGGAACGAGTCCTCCTTTCTTCTTAGTTTACATACCAACCGAGATTCCAAATCGAGTTAAGGAAACATAAGCTAAAACTACGATCGTTTGCTGTCTGATTGCCGCAATGACGATATTTTCTCTTGAATTGATTTAAAAACTAATAGTTTTACACTTCCCATGTATTAAGAAGTGAAGGTTCGCATCGAATTTTTTACTCGAACAGCGTTTTCTACACAAAATTATAAAAAGACCATGTGCAAGGTTCTTAGCGGCATCACTCAATGACTTCACAATATTCTCATCCGAATGACCGCCTCAAATTCTGAGCCGACGGTGTTTGCCACCCGGACATCTTCGGAACTTTGAAGCTCATTTTCTCGGATCCCAGGGGTAGAATTTACTTATTAAGGCCCAGGTAAAACATCGAACTTCACATAAGCCGAACTCATTGAAAACAATGGATAATAAGACGGTCATCTTTGATGTCATTAGGTTCGGCTCATGTGAAGTTCGACGTTTGACCTGGGCCTAAGCGAGAGAATTTTGCTTTTTTTCATAGAAAATCGTACCCAGATCCCAGGACTGAATGAAGACCAGGCTAGGTACCCCAGCACAAACAAACAATACGACAATGACACTGAAGCACTCCTTGAAGCAGAGCTGGTCAGTCAGTACAGTGATGAGGTAATAAATACTGAGGTTTGTGTAAAATATAGAGTAGGGTTGGTTGCATTGGGTGTCCTGTTCGTTTATTATTTAATTATAATGTTGCCCCAAGAGCCTGCATTTCTCCTTTTAAGCACCGCGGATGCGTCTCCATAAAGCGCGCGAAAATCCTCGAGATTGTCATGGGTGACGTTGGTGGTAGCGGTAAAACCGTTCGCCTCTCACCACTGTGAGTCCAACGGGTCGGGTGGCTGGTTCGAGCCCTGCGGATGCCACGTGTGAGTAGAGTTTGTTAGATGTGTTGTTCTCTCCCTTGCCACGAGGGTTCTTCTCCGGGTTCTTCGGTTTTCCTCCCTCCGTAAAAATCAACATGTGAGCTGAGAGTTATGCTTATAATGTAGTGGTAGTGTGTGTGGGTGATGGTGTTCCCAATTAGTGCGAAAGTGCTAGAACAACTAGGCACTTCAATAAAGAGATTTATTCATTTACAGTCAAACCAGGGAGGTGGGTCAAACTAAGAAAACCGTGAACACCTGAAATATTAAGCATCATGTTCTGACCAATCACATGCAAGAATAATTAGAAATGAATTTATTCTTGCATGTGATTGGTCAGAACATGATGCTTAACATTTCAGACATATTTTAGGTGTTCATAGTTTTCTTAGCTTGACTGTAAAGAGATTTTGGTTGATGAGAATGTTATCTCCACAAGCAAAGATAAAGCTTATGTCCCCTCTATCCATTAGTAGCAATGTTGATATCAGTTCACAATTAAAAACGACATCCGATGAGGGGAAGGGGAGCTGAGTATGGTAACTAAGGTTTTGACATTTCTCTATTTTATCTTTGATACGCCAGTGGAATGACCCGTTTATGCACGTCTGTCTTGACTATGCCAGTCGCTGTGCCAAGGGAACAGGATCTGCATTAAACCTTCTGTGTTCTGTAGGACGACAAACCTTTGAGCTCTCAAAACATTTTGACAAGGTAACTTACTGGTATAATGCTCATGAGTAATGAACACCAAGGTTCATACTAATTGTATATTTGATTTGTATTTATCGAGTTTCTCTCTTTCCTCTCCTCTGCTCTTCAAGAGCACCACCGTCATCATCATCATCATCATCATCATCATTTTTTTTTTTATATATATAGCTTTTGGGTATCGATTACAGTGCACGTTTGATTGACGCTGCTCAGAATATTCAAAAAGGAGAAAAAATACAAGTAACGAATTGTGATATCCCTTTTGAGATTCCTGAGGAATTCAAGGCAGAAAGAATTACATTCAAACAGGTTTAACATCATTTAATTTCTTAACAAAGATATGTTGATGGACTTGTCTGGAATGTTATCAAATTTCTTTCCTCTTCTCATTTCAACTCTTTTGTCTCCTCGTTCTCGTTCTCGCTCTTGCTCTCGTTCTCGCTCTTGCTCTCGTTCTCGCTCTTGCTCTCGCTCTTGCTCTCGCTCTCGCCCTGCCCTGCCCTTCTCTTCCCCTCCCCTCATATTTCTTCTCGTTTTCCCTTCTCTTTTCTTTTCTTGCTTTCTTTTTTACCCTATACCGTGTTCTGTCCTTTTCTCCTCTTCTCTTTTTTTCCTCTTCTCTTTTTTTCCTCTTCTTTTCTTTCTTCTCTGCCCTCTTTCTTATTTCCTACTTTCGTTTTTTCCCATACTCTTTGTTTTGTTCCCTTTCTTTGGAATGTTATTTTCTTCAGACATTTTTTGGTTGACAACTATTTTATTTTTAATATTTTCAGCTTACATGGCTGCCAAACGAGATAGGAAAATTCGATTTTGTTGCCTTTAGCGGATTGGATCGGCTTTCCTTGCCAGAGGGTAGGTTATATAAACTATAGTGATTTCAAAAAGCCTGTGAAATAGTTATTAGTCTAATAGAGATTTGTAGACACTAACTCTATTGTTTTCTTTTGTTGGAATTTGACTACTAGTCATCGACTGTTTTTATTTTATCTGATTTTATTTTGTTTCACGGGTTTAGAGTGATGGGACATAACCCGTGAAACAGTTATTAGTCTAATAAAGATTAGTAGACACTAATATTTTTTCACTCTGACATTATTACAATAAGAAAATCACTGTATGCTTGCAAATTCTACAACTTGGACATATATTCCTTGATTCTTAGATAGCCTACAGCAAAGTTTGTTGGTAAACAAAAGATAAACGAAAGCTTTTAGGCTTTTTTCGTCGACAAAGTTGATTGAATTTGAAGCATCTCAATAATGAAGCGCACACACTCGCAAAGAAATGCCTGATAACATATAATGAAAATAGTTGACAATTCATATTATTTGAATCAAATTAATTTATTGAGATCTTGCATTATCCTTCTCCACAGCTTGGTTGGCACGCATGCGCGAAATAGTAAATCCTCAGGGATTGGTTGTCATAGAAACATGCAGAAATTGCAATAAAGAGACGGTGACACGTTTCCTAGGAGACAGGTATGAATATGCGCTTTCTTTTTATGTTTTTCATCGTATTCCTTTTCTTTCCTTTTCTTTTCTTTTTTCTCTTCTTTTCTTTTCTTTTCTCATCTCTTCTCCTTTCTTCTCTCCTCTCCTCTCCTTTCCTGTCTTGTCTTGTCTCTTCTCTTCTCTTCTTTTCATTTAGAGAAGTTAAGCATAGAGGGCTTTGAGTTTATAAGTGCTTAACAGACCTTTTCAGCTTCGTTGTTTGTTTACCCATTTCAGATCACGTGATGTCACTCTTGGGAATTAATTCTTTATGTTGATAGGTTAACATTTTCATAATAAAAGAACAATTCCCAAGAGAATGCTACGTGGCCTGAAATGGGCAATTCGCATACGAAGCTGAAAAGGTCTATTGCAACTGTTACCCAATCCTATCCAAATAAAGTTGATTTCCTCGTTTGTTTGTTTGTTTATTTATACTTATATCTGAGTAAATCTTTCAAAGGGAACTAACCAATCAGCGTGAGGTGAACTTGCACACCTTGTTAGTATTACCCCGAGGGGAGAAAATTAGAGCGCCACTGGTGCCCTGACCGGGGGTAGGGTTTCTAACTGGACCAAAATTCTTCATTTTTACCGAGGTTTTTTCAAAAGAATTTTAGAATATATGACCTTAAGAGTATTCTTATATTTTGTAATAAAAATTCGTTCTATAGAATTCGGTTTTACAGCTTTAAAATCAATATTTTCAACCAAATTCAATATGCTCTAAACCTTTCTTGTTATTTGCAGCTTTGGTTTGGTTGATGAGAAGGAGATAATCGAGATTGTGGGTACGAGTGCCGAGGGGCTTCGTCCAAGTGACAGATGTCACTCAAGCATCTCCGTTTGGATTCTTCAGTAATTCATTTGTTAATTGATTTTGAGGATTAAAAATCCAATTTTTCATTGATTTTGATAATTAAGCTCATTTTGTAGTTTTGATAATTCATGTCGATACACCTATTTTTTCAAAAAATTGGTTGTCGGTGGGAGATCTCAAATCTGAGACCGAATATATTTTTATAGTAAGTTGTATTGTAAAATTAAATTTTACTTTACACTTAAGTTTTATTTCTAAATTAAATGTTATTTTTCTAATTTGTGGTTTAACAATCAGTAAATAGCTAAAAGCTACAAATCAAACTAGTATGTCATATATGTCATCCATTATCCATAGGGTTTAGGGTCCTGTCATCCATGGGCTCTAGGGTCATGTTATCATGGGGTCTAGGGGTCATGTCATCCATGGGGTCTAGGGTCATGTCATCTATGGGCTCTAGGGTCATGTCATCCATGGGGTCTAGGGTCATGTCATCTATGGGCTCTAGGGTCATGTCATCCATGGGGTCTAGGGTCATGTCATCCATGGGGTCTAGGGTCATGTCATCCATGGGCTCTAGGGTCATGTCATTCATGGGGTCTAGGGTCATGTCATCCATGGGCTCTAGGGTCATGTCATCCATGGGCTCTAGGGTCATGTCATCCATGGGGTCTAGGGTCATGTCATCCATGGGGTCTAGGGTCATGTCATCTATGGGTCTAGATCATGTAACGTCATATTGGGTACATCAGCATGACGTTAGATTGGTTTGCAAAGCCATAACTCCCTAATTTCAAGAAATTAAATACTAATAATACGTACAAAAGTTTGATACCAGCTTAATTTTTTTGGTCTCCCTTTAGAGACTGTTTATCGGCTATGTTGCCTTATTCTAGCGTCATTTTCTTTTTCCTTTTCTTTTTCTTTTTCAAAAATGAAGCGATTTTTTATTGGCGACGTGACCATATCAAGACCTTTGATTGACAGCCATCGTCTGGATGAACATCTTTGGTGCTGCCGGGTTTATTGGCTATTGATTTCTCTCCAACTAAAATAAACCTGGGTCAAGAAAGAATGCATGTGTAGATTCAATATCCGATCATACACATTTGGACTCCGAGACAAAATAGAAAACGCTTGGCATGGAGGAAAATCCCCCAATAAGGAACTCAATTCACATGTGATGGGGAGAGTCCAAATGCTACAGAGTCTAGCGCGATTGGAATCCATTCAAGTCCGAATTTGATTTTGAGGCCCATTGTGCCAAATTCATAGATCCACTCAAGCAATAGTTCCACCAATCAGAGCGTGACAGTTTTCCCAAAGAAATTTGGCAGGTCCGACAAACAACATAAGCCTTTCGATTTCTGAGAGATTTTTTGCATCCACACTATATATAATTTTTAGCAATCAACATTTGTTTTAGATAAAATGTTTTGACTTGTCGGATGTAGAAACAGTAACTATGGAGCAGTGGAATTATGAATTTACAACCCTAAGCTAAATTTGTAGCTATTTTAAGTTGTAACATATTTCTCAGGCTTAATTTTCTCAGAAAAAGAATCAATAAAATAATGGCGAAATCATTGTATCATATTATTCCACCTGCAACGATAAGATTTTCAGCTTTAAAGAAAAGGGAAAAAAATCTTCACTCTATAACTTGTTGTATTTTTCTTCAAAATTTTTTGCCACATCACATGTTTTGGTCTTCTAGCTACTTACCAGTCTCCCAAGTAACTTGCGATTTTTTCCATATTGCATTCCTCGCATGGCTTGATTATGAGAAGTCCTTGAAGTTTCACTATTTCACGCATGCGCACCAACCAAGCTGTGGAGAAAGAAAAGGTCTGGTCAACAGGCTTGTCTTTAACTGTTCACACCTCGCGTTATTGGATCTCAATCAGAAATTTTGGTCAATTTAATTTTCGAGTCTGCTTTATTACCTTTGGGACAAACAAGCCGGTCAAGACCAGTGAAGGCGACAAAGTTGAAGCTGCCGACCTCATTTGGGAGCCATGTGAACTGTAAAAATAGGTTAATCATGGTTGGTATGGATGAAGTGAAGACAGGAGGGCAGGGCAGGGCAGGGCAGAGGAGGGCAGGGCAGAACAGAGCAGGGCAGGGTAGATTAGACCAAGGGTAGGGCAGGGCAGAGTAGACCAAGGTAGGGCAGGGCAGAGCAAGAAAGGCAATGGGAATGAATCAATGAAAGGTGAAAAGGGAAGAAAAAAGACGGCAGATCAAGAGTGAAGAATATAAGAGAAAGAAAAAGCAGGACAGGGGAGATCTAGCATGGAGCGTAGGAGATCTGCCAGACCTGTTTGAATGTAATTCTTTCTGCGTTGAATTCTTCAGGAATCTCAACATGGATATCACAATTTGATACTCGTATTCTTTTTTCTTTTTGATTATTCTGAGCAGCGTCAATCAAACGACCACTGTAATCAATACCCAAAACCTGCGGGGAAAAATTCAAAAAGTGTTGAAAACATTCAAATCTATGGTTTACACGATCAAGATCATGAGTACCAGTCACAAAAGTCTCCTTCTCAGTGTAATAATACCTTCTCATTTGAGCTGTACCACTAAGGCAAGGACAGCCTAGATGTAAGCAGCATGAAAATAGGTTTTTGGAGTTGCAATCGTTACCTTGTCAAAATGTTTTGAGAGCTCAAAGGCTTGTCGTCCTACAGAACACAGAAGGCTTAATGCAGATCCTGTTCGGATTTTACATTGACTGACGTATTCTAGACACACATCTGAAAACGGATCACTCGATTGCTGAAAGAGAGAGTACATAATCTTCAATTAGGTGTGAAGATGGCGATGATCAATGATACATAGCAGTCATAGTGATTTTAGGTTGGTAGTGGTAATTGTGGTGGGTGGTGATGATCATAGCGATAGTAATGCTGATGCTGATACTGATGGTTTTGGTAAAAGAGGATGGTATGGTGGTGAAGGTGCGTAAAAGAAGAAGATCTAGACAAAGTTTTTTTTTTTACCATATCTCCATAATGGGTGAGCAGCTCCTCCTTGAGAAATTCTCCAGTGTCAATTAAGTATTGCTTATTAGCGCTGGGATACCTAGCCTGGTCCTCATTTACTCCAAGAATCTGAGTACAACTCACTAACAACATAACATTCAATCATCAGGACAACAAATTGAAAAAATAGAAAAAGAAAAACACACACCATACACACACACACACGAAACTTCCATGGATGGAATGACCTAGACCCAGAAAGTTCTGACGATAAAGGTCTTTGAAGTTTTCCAAAAAAAAGAATAATCCTTTCAACTTACCCTCCACACCTATTCCAGGTACGTAGACTTGGGTGCTGACGAGGCGCACAGGGGGAGGGTCAGACGCGACACACCGCGCAACACGAAAACCAGCGTGCTGGAAAAAGTGCGGACGGAAAGACCATCGGCTGAAACGGGAAGCAACGCCTCCAGTCGTTGCCCACGAACCACCCTACACGAAAAGGAATACCAAATTAGGAAATCTTTGTATTACCTTTATGGGATATGTGGGATATGAAGTTGTCAATCCTTTTTTCAGCTATTCCCCCAACGTCGTACCAACATCATAGAGTGCTTTCCGTCAAAACTTGGAGTCGAATAATCCACGTAAAGGTAGTCCGGTTCAAAGCCTGGCAGACCGTTGAAGTGATCCTCCATCCAGCACCATACGTTACCAAACACATCATGGAAGCCCGATTCGTTGGCTGGAAATATGTTGACGGGCTGACAGCGAAAGAACAAGAGGAGAAATTCATGAAGAGCAAGAGAATAAATAATTGAGTAAATGAACTTGACTACACAAAAAATTTGCAGAAACAAGTGTTATGGGGAAAAAATTAAATTTGGAGTGTTCTCACCGTCGAGGATGCATATGTCATGTCGATATTTGCGTTGAAATCTTCGTGGTGTATGACGTCACATGCTGTTACCTTGGAGATTTGCTTCTGAGAACCAATGTTTAAAAAAATTTAAAGAATACAGCATCTTGTTAATTCTTGTGGCCCTTTTATGGATATGGTATGATAATATGATAAAGCTGACATTGGTCCTCTAAGGGACCATCCATTATTTATGCCAGGGGGGGGCAGGGCCGTTTAATCAATTGATTAAGTTAAAGGAATTCGCTTTTTTTCCCCTTTTCGTTCCTAAAATTAATAATCGTAATTCT
>WUAP02155709.1:0-10389 GCA_015163945.2 Stichodactyla helianthus
AAATGAATTCGGTGACCCCCATTTTTTATTTCATTTTTCTACTCAAGCACTCAAAATTGATGTTTGTGCCAAGTTTTTGAAAAATTTTTCGACAAAAAATTGCATGATCGCATTACCTTAAACCACAAATTCGCGCCAAAAACGGCGTTCTCGGTCCATTCTTCCTCGGTATTCTGACGTCCGTGTTGACAAAAACCCTGGTGCTTAAGCTCTCTATTAGATGATAAATGGCCGCCATGAGAACGAACTATCAATATGTAATTGATCAAACATGGGAAAGAGTTTTTCATCCGATATCCAAACACCGAGAAGTGGGTGTCCCGATTGTCAAAGCTTATCAACCCATGAATAATTCTAGGAGAAAACCCAAAAAGAAATTTGGCCCAATTATGTATATGTTAACTGGGCACTCTATGAGCGTAAAGTGGGCTACCTGTGGTGACCTTGTTGATACTGAGAAAACCTTGCATAGTCTGCGCAGATGAGGAAGCCTGAACACCCGCTTCTCACACCTCTCCACCCTCATCCCCCCCGTGAAAGAAACGAAAAAGGCTCAAAATATCATAGCAATACTAGATATCAAGGGGGAAAAGTAAAAATTAAGGTCCAAAATAGTACCATAACCAGTATGTTAAACCGACCTGGCAACATTTCTGGTTTGCCTATGTCGTCTGTCATATAGTTGCGTGGTTATCAAAGAAGCTGAGTTAGTTTGTACACTTTGAGGCATTCATTTTGCTTGTAGGACGAGTTAACGGCCTTAAATCTTCCTTCGAACAGGTAGTTTATTTCGTTCTTTTTTATTCCATCGTTACCCTGTTAGCAAAGGTCCCTTTTTGTTTCTTGCTCTTCTTGCTCAGCTCAAGCTGAAGCATATCTTGTACAGCGGTAAATAATATAAAAACAAGATGGCGGAGCAATGTAACAGATGAGTGTACATAAACAAGAAAAGACAAACGGTCCTCCTCTGCCCCCTGTGCAAGATACCTAGGAAGGTTTTCACAGGAATCCCAATATAGTCCGTAAAATTGCACATCTTCAATTCCGGTAAATAACATCATGACAAATGGAGCCCAAGATCGGCTTTTGTATCCGCGTATTACAGTAAATCTATGTGGCTGACAGATAAACCGCCCTTTTCCGAGATTTTTATAAAACTCAGTCCATCAATCTTTTTATCGTTGTTTATTCAATGTTTTCTTTTCTAATAACTAGTTTTATACGTCATACGACTTCTATTTGGTCGCGAGCTTCGGAACGTCCGGAATTTCTGGTCATGGCACTCAAATTTTCCTTATTTACTAATCTTAGCATGCTCTTTTGAAAGCTCGCTGTTGTGACCTTAACAGCCGGGTTTATGGCTTATTGTCTATTCTCTTTCAGACAGCCTTGTGTATACTTACGAGAAACACGACGTAAGGGGCGACGATCCCTCCTACTCTAGACAACATTGAACCAACACCAAGCGAAAGATTTCTAAGAAACAGCAAAGAAAACCAAGTAAAAAAACATTAACGAGACATTGGGTTGCAGTACAGTTTGTAATGAACTAAGAAGTAAATACCCTGCTAGCAGAGTTCCCTAAGTGCCATCACTCTAGTGTTTGCGCTCTAATGTAGTTAAATGTTGTGTGGAGTCTTGAAGCATTTCTTACCTCAGTAATGTAGGGCTCAGTTCAAGATTGTAAATGTATACCCCAGAGAATGTTGCGATTATGCAAAAATCACCGATTATAGCCAATGCTTTGACTGCGGGGTGGTCCGCTGGAAAGAAAGAAATGAAAAACTAAATGAGGAGTTTAAGATAAAACGGCTACGGGTGACGCGGTTCGTGGTTTGGATCGAGTTGTAATGGAAATACAAGCCCATGGGAGTATTTTAAGAATTACGCTATAAATAGTCAAGTTTAATAGGTTTTTATGTTGCTCTCTTATTAACAACAACAAGAATCCCCAGCATTCATGGGTTTACTCTCCTTTGCAAATTTCTGCTCTCACCCTTTATCTGTTGTCCTTTGTGCCATACAAATAAAACTTAATTATAAGGCAATTCAATGCCACCACCCTGAACCCACACTCCCTCGGGTGCTCCACATGTCTTTATAAAATTTAAATTTCTTGTCCGCAGCTTACAAAATTTTGAGACACAAAATGCTACCCAAAAATAGCCCCATCAAATATTTCCAACTCAAAATAACTCCCTCACAGACCCTTCTCCCCGAATATAAGCCCTCCCAAAAATAAGCCGAGCAAAAAGGTATATTGGGCAAATATATAAGCTCAGGGCTTATTTATGGAGGTTTACAGTAGTTCATGCTTATCTAATGTCTTACAAAATTCTAGATTCTGATTGGTTGAACTTCCCTCGCTACTGAACGACAATCCAAAGTATTATCATTACAATATTTTCAAACCCATATGATCGACCCAGCTCACCATGGAGTCTCTGGTAGCGCAGTGGTAGAGCATCCGACTAGAGTGCGGAGGGTCATGGGTTCGATTCCCATCTGGGGCTCAGATTTTTTCTGAGCTCCTAATGGTTTATTTATCATTTTACGTATTTCTTGATCATCTATATTTTGGAGGTATAGGTTTTTAGTTGAATTACGCTTTAATACCTGAGGATCCTGGGATAGCAATCACCATGAAACACGCTAAACCACCAAGAAACATATACAAACAATAACCGATACGACGACCACATCTGTTGACAACAAAAACTCATTAAATAAGACCAATCATCATTTTTAATATACCTCTTTACTTTGAGTTTTTAAACTCAAAGTAAACATTAAAATATTTTGCCAATAGGCCATTTGTATGATGGCGTAATTTACTACCAGGACCAGAATGCTTTGAGTGGCTTCTATTGTCAGGCAAATTTTACCAATTGTCTCTTTATTCCCAGGAGAGTAGAGAAATATGAATAGCAAGCATTTTGACTTGGTAGTAAAATGACACCATCATGCAAATATACCCAGACTGCTTGTCATCCTTTTGGGAATTACTATTCATTGCTTGAGGTTCATACATACTAATCTATCTTCTCAAGTGTTTCCATCGTCAGAAATTCCGAACAAAAGTGTGAGGGCAATATTATCCAAATTAGAATTATACAAAATAAATTTCAGTCAGTCCTATTGCCTTATCTCAAATGTAATTGCTTTACGTACCAAGGCATCATTCTAAGCAATATGGTGGTACGAAAGAGGAAGGGAAAATGGTTCTACGCAACTTTATATAGTATTTCTACAGCTGCTATTTTGCCAAAATATACATAGATTTGACATAATATTTGATCCAAATTAAAATATATACAAGTTAAAATGATTCTTAAAATTTTACTAGAAGGTTTTCGATTTTAGGTCATCATCAGTAGTGAACAGCAATATACACTAAGAATTTTGATCTTAAAGTGTTCATGAAAGTCCAGAGGGAAAACGTTTTGCGGCATAGCAATGTACTTATTTGTTTAAAGTCGGTTTGTTACTGGCAATTAGTAAGCCTTGACACTATTCTCCTTTTGAAAGCAAGGTGTTCTTTGCTCATAATTGTCCAGGTGAAAGAATGTAATGGATGACTTGCAAAGTGCCGAGCTGGTTCAGAATTATGTGATGTTTTCTCTTGTTCTGACTTTCGCACTTGACCGAAATTTCAACTCATTGTCTCTCCGATGTATGTTTGGCCGCATGAACAGTCAGGTTTGTAATAATAATTTAATTATAATAATAATTTATTAAACTTCTATAGAGCCTTAATTATTAAAATATTCTAAGGCGCTTAACAATCTAAAAAAATATTATTACAATCGTATGAAAGATTGTGAGATTGAAGTTGGTTTGTGTCTTTTATAATTCGCCTTTCCGAAATTCAAAGAAAGATTGGGCATGAACTCTATCTCGTCTCCAAAATCAATCCCAGAATCCAATGCAAGATGGCGACGCCTCTTGACTTCGTCCCCAGATTCAGCGCCACAATTCTGTGCGGCACGAGTTCGTTCCAGTCCTCGGTTGAATTTCGGAAAGGCCAATTTGAACAAACTTTTTATTTTCCTAGTTGCCACAAGATAAATTCGTTCAGTTTCTTCAGAAAATGTTTGTTAAGTTGTACATTATCGCTGGAACATACATTTATATTCATATAAGATAGTTCAGTTAAGCCAGTTAAAGGATGTGGCTTACGGCTCACTATGGGAAGTAGAAAGACTGATTTACGAGTAATGGTGTAAATCCAACGGCAAGTCATGCAAATTATGAACTGATGAATAGCATAGATTTGAACCATTCCTTGTCATTTACCTGTTTGTATCAACGTTAAACTTTACTCTTTTTTGTATACCAAAGGGGCTCAGAGTCCTTAGTACAATGCTGTGGAGAGGATTTTCACTCCGCCACCTTACCCTTCCGCTGAAGCCCTAACCAATCACCCTCCTGCCTATCCCCCCTCCCCCCTAAAAAATCAAACGTATACTATACAGATATGTATGGTTGAGCATATTCGATATGGATTCCTTTTATGAGCGAATAAATTATGGATAAATGCTAATCGTACCTCTTAAGAACATACCATAGTGAAAGCATTGAAGGAATTCCAACGAAAAACAAGATAAAGACGTTTAGATAAAACGATCCACCAAGGTTCTTAGCGTTAAGAGTGATTCCGTAAAATACGACTGAATTGACGAACCTGTTGAGAAAAAGAGGCATCGAAGTCGATATTGTTTACTTTAGTGAATCAGTCTTTGAAGGATGGGCATAGCGATGCACTAGATGTGGCGAAAATTTATAATCATCAAATAAAAATAAAGATAAAAAACCTTAAGTTTCCAGTAATTTGGAATCTTTGGTAGAAAATTGAGACATTTTAGACTGATCAAAATAAACAAAACTAAAACACATGTGCATTGTAAGGGGTCATACGTTCAGCCTCACACATCTGTAACTTAATAAACCCACTAAAAGACTTCTCAAAATAACGCAATCTCGCAAATATTGCCGCCACCACTGCCACCATGTCATAATAAATGAAAATCCCTCTATTCCTTTTCTTTCTTTCTTTCTTTCTTTCTTTCTTTCTTTCTTTCTTTTCTGCTTTTTCCCTTAGCCTGCGTCGCAGCCGAACTAAACCAAACCCCGGTTAACCGACGCAGGCCATCTTTCCTGGTTTTTCTAAATTTATTGGTCGACAGTTGAAGTGAATTGAATGTCGAGGTGCTCTACATTCACTTTCTCGATCGTCTTGTTCATGGAAAAGAAAGCTCATTTAATGCCCTCTCTCTAAAAGAGGGGAAAACGTTCTCAAATATAAAAACCCTTCCTTATTTACCAGTTATACGCCAATACAAACGAACGCTTTCTCATCTTAGGAGTCCTAATAAGGTCAATGATCCTTGTCCTGTTCTTCTCTGAAGAAGTTTGGATAAGTGATGATTCGCTATTCTTGATCTCTTGGACGGTAGAAGCAAGGAGTTTGCTGTCTACCTGGACACCGTTAGTCGATGCAAAGCGTTCGAAGACTGACTGAGCTTCTTTTAGCTTTCCTTTTGCTATTAACCAACGCGGAGATTCGGGGACCCATCTGAAAGAACCGAGCGATTGAAAGTGAATAAAGTGAAATGCCAGCAAAATCTGAAGGACCGTACTTTTCTAATTTGCCACGTAAAAACATACAGTTAACCCGAGCAAATATTTGCATATTTGTTAATAACCAAAAGTTACCCTGTGCTTTCGTATTTAGCTCAGCTATGTTGTTTTCCGAATTCAAGTGAAATTTATTACAGACGCAGTTGGTAAGTTATGTTTAAGTGATAATCCACTACTCAAGAAAAACAAATCAAATTAAATCGGTGTTCCCCTTGCGTATCATCGCACAGAATCGAGTGTCACATCCGCGGGATAACATTTGCGCAATTCTGCTCCGTGGATGACGAGGGAATACTCCCATTTCAAGTTCCTTTCGCTCAGAGTTAGTCTTATCCTGGGCACCGGAGAGAGGAAAAAGAATCTCTGGTGCCCAGGGTAAGTTAGTCTCCATAGCATGTAATATGTTCTGTATATAGTTTTCATAACAGTTCGTTCGAAATCACACTTTGTGGCGTGAAACGACTGCCTTGTTCTCTTGTCACTCTTTTCTCTATGACTTGTTCGCAGTTCACTCGTAAAAATAAACTTTTAAGCAACAGAAAAAGTCAAAGAAATGTCAGTCGTTTCGCGCCACAAAACGTGATTTCGCACGAAGCCTCGCCTTCATGCATCATTTTCGAGAACTCGGAGGTGGCCTAATACACGAATTAATAAAAAAGACAAATGCTACTGCTTTTGCTGTTAAATGTGAATATTTTACGCTCAATTGGGGCTAATGCTAACTTTATTTTTGGAGTATTTTCGAGCTCAACAAGCGGGCTAACTGTGTAACATTGGATTCAGCTTTTCAGTGTTGAATTCCATGTTAAATTCCCTGGCCTCGATGGCCAATCATGCCGATGTTGCAGAGTGTTTAATGGCGACATTTTTCGGTTCTCGTGACAACGCTTGAATATAATTACTTGCAAAAGAGCGTCTACATTCTCGACAGAGCCCTGCTGTTCGCGCAGCGCATGCTCAGAAAGAACCGAACAGGGCCCGAGGGTCAATTGACGAACCTATAGAGAACCCATTCTAATAAATGTTATATGTTGAATAGGAAAAAAGAAATTTCCGCCACTCAAAACCGCAAAAATCTGATTTGTTTATAAATACCATAACTTAACTATAAAACGTTGCGATAGTAAATTTTTGAACATTATACAAAGATTTATAAAAGAACTTAAAAGAGTCTAGAAATGTTGCATATGTTCTCTAAGGTTTTAATTCACAGCATTCCATTATACTTCATTTTCTTTATTATATATAGTCATGTCTCAGTTTTTTCGTTGCTTTATTAATCTCAGTTCGCGAAACGTCGCATTTTTAGATGGGTTGACCTTAAGGTACTCGGAAGATCTGCTGTGACTGGAGAAACAAAACAATAAATCTCATTGTCTGCTCGTTCTATTGTTTTATTTTCTATTGTTCTATCGTGAGGGTAGCAATCCAACAGGATTAAATCTTACGAGGCCTGCTAGCCGCCCTTAGATTCTTTTAAATTCTTTTAATCTTTTATGATGTTCAAAAAACTTATTATCGCTTTGTTTTATAGTTATATTGTTTCACAAATCTCTTCTCATTAATACTGTAACTGCCGTTTAAATTAGAAGGGCGGGCTACCTGTGTGGAAATATCCTTATAAGAGAGTCGTACCTCCATAACATTATTCCTGGGATACCAGAAAGGGTAACAACCAGCATCAAATGGCGCCAATCATGGTCACGTAAGCAGAAAGCTACTAGGTTCAATGTCATAGCGCCCACTGATATAAATAGATTACAGATGATACCCATAGCAGTACGATGAGGCAGTCTGGAAATCTCCATACAGTACACGAACTTTGCCAACATCGCACCGGAAGTCGATAAACCGGAACAAAATCTCATGACGGCAAATAGGGTGAGGCTGTTGGCAAACGTTGAGCCAAAACCAAACACAGCCTTAAGAGAATAAAAGCAAAACGACGACTTAGAAACTGGTCATTGGTTACAGGTAGTGTGATTGCTGCAAAACAAAGCCGGAGGAAGGGGGAAGAAAGAGAGAGAGAAAGGAAGAAAAAGACGGAGAACAAACAATGAATAAATAAATATATAAGTAAAAGAGGAACAAAGGATTAAATTAACCGCGAACGAACGAAAGGACAAACGAACGAGCGAATGATAGACAAAAGAGCGAACCAACGAACGAAGGATCGCACGAAGGAACGAATCAGCGAACAAACGGAAGAACGAATGAACGAAAGTACGAGCGAGCGAGCGAACGAGCGAACGAAAGAACAAACGAGCAAACGAAAGATCGAAGGAATGAACGAACGAAAAAATGAACGGACGAACAGAAGGTGGAACGAAAGAACGAACGAAGAAATGAACGAAAGAATAATAAATACTAAAATGGGGATAGATTGGTGTTAAGTTTTAAGTTTTATTAGATCTTCTCCTAAATCCGCCAAAAGATCTCTCATATCTAGAATTACAGAAATTCTCTCTACAAAAGTACTTACCATGAAAAAGAGACTTAAAAAGGTCGTTGGTTTTCTGCCAAAGTGGTCAGAGAACTTCCCGAAACCGAGGGAACCGATGAGAAGTCCCGCCATGTAGACTGATTGGGTCATTGCTCTGAGGTGAGCACGATCACAGATTAGATTCCACTGCGTAAAAAAAAAATTAATTAATTAATTAATTAATTTTAAAAATGCGAGTTAGTAAAAGACGATCTCAATGGGATTAAATGTCATACGGTCAAGCATCAAAAACTATAACCGTCAATCTAATCTCTATAACCGTAAAGCCTAGAAACAGTCTCGCAAGTGATGTATTTCTTACCAAATGCGCGTTTTTACAAAAATGATGGGTTTTTCTAGTAGATTTTTTCACTTTATGTTAGAAATTGGCCGTCAGACTAAGCAACAACCAGAACGAGATATGATAACGATGATTAGATGGAAAGTGAAAATGCCAAACAAAAATGGGTCAAATAACTCCCTGCTATTTACTATAAACAATTATAGTTATTATTAGATAGTAAAATTAGCAATAAATCATGATGATTTATTTCTTTTTTACCATCAAAGCCTTATAAATTAACCGTCAACCGTCCAAACGCCGCTTTTCTATCCGTCACCCGTCATTGAGCGTCCGATCATGATAAACAGGCAGCATTCACAAAAAGCTGTTGGGGAACGGGGTAATGAGAAAGTGGGAGGCCCAACAAACTGGGGGAGGGGGGGGGGGAGATAGGGGAGGAAGTATCTGTAATTCTAGGGGTCTACAAGGGGTTTTTAAAATATGTTTGAGGGTATTTGAAATTCTCAGTGCATAAGTCTCACCTTCATAAAGCCATTTGGGACCCTTAAAATATTAGTGATCTATGGTTCCTTAAGTTTTTTTTTTTCCCCTCAAATATGTTCGGATCGATTTGACACAATATTTTTCTGACATTCAAGCTAATATATGTTAATTCATGTTAGATAAACAGGCCTGACTATAGTTTAAATGAACTATGGCCTGACCTTAAAAGATCGAGAGCTGTTGATTTTTTTCGAAAGATGTGTCAATTCATTGACTTAGGATTAAGTTGAGAGCCGGTAATATTGATAACTACAAAGAGGATGTGTTGTTAATCTGTTGGTGATAATGATGATGAAGTTAACATCGTGTGATCAGTCCTTATCTATTTGTAATTGATCACACCACGTTATCGTATGTTCGTTCCACATTTTTGTCGTTTTCATAAGGCTATAGGTGGTTTGCAATCATTTCTAGGAGAATAAGATAACAAAAGAAGATGCCTTTCCGCCATGTTGGTGGATATAATAAGAGGATTCGTGAGAATCTTTTGTAAAGTTCAACCAACATTGTCGGTATGACGTCACATGAAAACCAGCAATAAGGCTACCACAAAAGAATTATTTTTAAAGGTGATAGTGATGGCGGATCTTCGCTGATCAAAATGAAAACCACAGCAAATATACCAATCAAAAATCTCGACTCTAGGTTTACCTTAGGGTATCATCGAAAAGCTCAGTCACGTGCAATGGGCAATACCGCTGACACATAATGACTCCAGAGTACAGTTACAGTTCGTGATATTTGTCTGACTGTCTGGAAATAGCCCACTTTGGATATTTTGGTTGAGTGATTACAAACAACAGTATCTAGATCGAGGCTCCGGGGAAACAAAAGAATAATTACGATTATTTCATTGTTTCCCCGGAGCCTCGATTCAGTTCTTATTGTGTGTGATCACTCAACCAAAATATCGAAAGTGGGCTATTACACATCCTATTTTTAGTTCATAGAACCGCTGGGCATAGCTAAAGATCGACACTTACGGCAGTGCGCGTCGCTGGAGCCCGACTTACGATCTTTTACATTGTCTAGTTTAGAACTTTAAGTCTTCTCGGATAAAGACGTTAAACCGTAGGCCCTGTCTTCCATCCCTTTTTAACTGGTATATGGGGGACATTAAAGAACCTGCTGAGCTATTCGTTTTATAGCAGGGAATTGTCTCCCGCTTCAACTATGGTTAAGGAGGCATATTAATTACATTAACCATGATTGTAAACTACGTGGCTGAAATATGCACCGTAATAGCAGTCCGTAAACGTCTTCCAGTCAATGTCATGTAAAACTGACACGTACTGCTGTCAGTTCTTTTTGTTCCTTCACGATGAGGGGAGACGAGACAAACTATCTTCCGAGTTAGGATTCGAGTTAGGATTCGAGTTAGGATTCGAGTTAGGATTCGAGTTAGGATTCGAGTTAGGAT
>WUAP02155720.1:0-10386 GCA_015163945.2 Stichodactyla helianthus
ATAGTAAATATGGGCCTTATTGAGTGCTTACCCATTATCCCTTTCGGTCTTACCTTCGATGATTCAACCTTTTGAACTCGACAACGTTTTTTCAATTTGGTGTATACACCAGGGAGAACGGAGCACTTTTTTGGGGGGGAGGTGGTCAAGCTCAGTGATTTCTTGCTGCTTAGAGCATTATAGCCAGTATGTCTAATTCGAATTTTTTTTACTGAAACTTGTAAAAGTGACCGCCTTACCTCCCACTTCGTTGGTATTCGTCGTCCCTGTGGATGGACTTACCAGATCACCCCAATGGTTGATAAAACATAGAACATGAAAAAAGCGTTTAATTAAGCTTTTATAAAACAAAATGATATGCTTCCACGAACAACATGTTTCCCGACATGCTCTTATATCACAGTTTTTATCCAATCAGAGAGCGCGTATATATTAATTACTAGTTGGCTGGTAACCTCCGCTGTAATTCGTATGAGTCCAGAGAATCTTTACCTTTTTAAGGCAATCATTCATATTATTTATTTCAGAAAACTGAAATGTCAAAGGAGCAAGTTAAGGGTAGGTGTTTCTGGTCTGCGGTTTTATCCTATTCGCGCCTGCGCATTTCAGTTTTTCAGTTTTCTTGTATATCTTAACATCGTTGTCTATTACCAGAGAGTGTGTTTGGTACGAGTCATCTTTTGATTTTTTTCTCTCTAGAAATGAAAGATGTGTTTAACATGTTCGATAAAGATGGCGATGGTACGATCAGCACAGACGAACTCGAGGAAGTTATGAACTCAATCGGTGAAAAATCGTCCAAAAAGGAACTTAATGATATGATTAACGAAGTGGATAAAGAAGGTAGAGGAATGAAAAACATGACAAAATTAAAATAGATTTCAAACTTGCAAATGAATGATTGATAATCCTTATGATGGTGTTGACGATGAAGTTATAATGTCATTTTTATTTTTAAATACAAAGGTAATGGATACATTAAATTCGAGAACTTCATGGAACTGATGTGTCGTCAGTTGAAAGCAGGTAGCGAAAGCGAGATAATGGAGGCTTTTAATGCATGGGATGCAGAAGGAAGAGGAGAAATCTCGACGAAAGAGCTACGATCAATGCTGATGAGACTTCCAGAACGACTCAAGAAACAAGACGTTGATGCAATGATGCACCTTGCTGACCCTAAGAACAGAGGAAGGGTTAAGTTCCATGGTATGTGTACTGATCTCGATTAGTTTATGTACGACTTAACCGCAAAGTCGAGAAAGCATTATGGATTTATGAGAAGAAAAACGAAGTCATCTTCCATGATTATCCCATGATGCATCCGCAAAAGAAGTCATGACGTCACTGCAAATCTTTCTTACGTTGTTCCTAGCTGCTTGTGCATGTCGTGAACTGCATTCTCCCAATCACTTTGCTTTATTTATTTTCTTTTTCAGATTTTGTGAAGCTTCTTTTGTAGAAATCTTACCTCGTTGCAGTATTCCTGATAAAGTTCCTATAAACACATGCTACCATGACCGCTGAAGTCTGTCATCCGAACAGTATATGACCTTATCATCAACACCTGTAGAAATCCTTCTCTTTAACATTACCTCAACAACTTCAAATATTTTAATAGTTGTCTAGAATTGCTTTATTTTTGTATTATTTTACTAGACAGAAATAAATCAGCAAGCCTCCCGCTTCATTGTATCGATATCACTCAATTTTATAATATATTTACTGGCGTTGTTTGTTTTCATCTACGTTGGCGAATCGGCTTCTGACAGCACTATAATATTTTTTCTCCTTGACTTGCGAAATATTTTGAGCTAAAATCAATCTGAAAATCATGCCGTTGCGAATAAAACTTTCTTCATTTAATATTTGATGCCTTCTCAAGATAAAAATTAAAAATTTCTCCAAGGACATCAACAACTACAAAACTAAAAGCGTACAACATTTATAAATCTAGACTAATGACAGATTCTTTTTCTATTCTTGTTTTGTTCGAAAAGTATTGACTAAGATGCTGGCAAGCGTTAGGTACTTTTGATTATTGCATTCTAGCTTTATATTTCGTTATACACCTTCAAAAACGTTGTCGCAGCCAAAGCAACATGCCACGTCCTCAAGGCAGTAATTCATCCTTTTAGATGCAGTCATTTTAGTCTTTTGTACAATGGCAGGCTGCTATGCTTCCTAAATTCAAAATTCAGCTAATATTCTGACCACAGACGTTTGCTTTTGGTTTCCGTTTTGTCGCTTGCTGCTTTTTGGTGCGACAACGTTTTTTGAAATAAGTGTATATTCATAATCTTTCATCCATTCTGAAGACAATAAAATCCGCTATGGCATGGCCACTATGTTGGATGATGTGATAAGAACTAGTGCAGTAAGAGATAGAGGTACCCAACATGAACAACCATGAAGTCACTTCAAGGAGAATCATAGAACAAGTGATATAATATTTCTAGAAAGGTTTTAGTTTTCGCTGTTTTGTACTGATCCCTTCTGCTCACGCCGGACCTCCATTTTTCTCAATAATTTTTCTGCCTGGTGTTGCGGGCAAAAGCCGTGAAGATAATGAAATAGCTTGAGCCATTGTATTTGAACTCCGTAAACGAAAACACAAAAGAAAACAAAAGCGAAGGTTGGTTTATTTTCCACCACCAGACATTGCCAACATCATCTTGATGAATTCTGAAAAGAGTTAAAAACGATGGATGAGGTTTGTTATGGAAAACCCAGAAATGGAAATGACTCGGATGATTTTGACAGAGAGGAATATAATATAAAGCTGAATGCAGTTGTAACACCGGCTCTCTCCTACACTGTGGGAAAAGGCGGAGAAATGAGACGAGGAGAGTGAGCTAGAAACAAAAGTAGGAAAAGATGCTGCTGATGAAGAAGAGGAAAACAAGAAAAGACAAAAGTTTAAAATAACATAAAAGCATTGATATATTTACTAAGATATGCCTGGTTATGAATTTGTACCCCAAATTTCGCCACCACACAAAAAATTCAGTCCGAACCCTCCCTCAGTGGGGCCAAGTTTTGAATTTTATAAGTGCGCAAACTTATCGTACCTTCATAGTTGACAGTGCCATCCCCATCAGTGTCAGCCTCTTTGATCATTTCACCCACTTCGTCTTCTGTTAGTCGTTCTCCCAGGTTATCCAGCACCTGCTTGAGTTCTTCTACAGTGATAGATCCATCGCCATCAGCGTCGAATATCTTAAACGCTGCTTTCAGCTCGTCTTCGTAGCTGCCACCTTTCGTCTTGGTAGCCATCAGCTCGAGAAACTCATTGAAATCGATGCAACCACTTCCTGGACACAAAAAGGTCGGGCGTAGTTAGTTTCGGATAATAGGTGTGGTTAGACAGTTGTTACTGATGGTAGGTGTGTGTGTGTGCTTGCATCTGTTAGTAAATTTATAAAATGGGTGCTTCTTTTGTTGTTAATAGTTGTTGTTTGGTTGGTTTTGTTTGTTTGTTTGTTTGTTTTGTTTTGTTTTGTTTAGCATTTGATAACAAGGATATAAGATGGTTGGGTATCCCTGTTTTATAAAGGGGCACTTAATTATAAAATTAAATACTAACAAGATTGCATTGCTGTGAAAAATCTCGGCACAAGGCACGCTCACGGTACAGAATTGACGGCAATTTTGAACCAATCACAGCCGGTCCGCGGGATATCTACTCGTCCAATTAAAACACAGGAACGCGACAATGTCACACAACGACGTATCACATTTACTGGAAAAATTTTGCCACATTCTTACAACATCAGCTCCTAGTGACCACAGCAGTTTACTCCCCAATCCCTCTTCCACGGGGTTTTTTGACTCGTCACTAATCCCCGCTTGGCCCATTCAACCACAGCATATTAGCAATCAAAAAAGAGACGCATAGTGACCAAGAGGAACTGCTCGCAGGCTAGCAAAATAACTGTTACTGAATTCAATAAACTGCAGAAATCTGAATGCCTTACCATCCTCGTCAACGTCTTTGATCATATCTTGTAATTCCTCTTCCGTGGGATTCTGACCAAGGTTTCTCATAACTGTGCCTAATTCAAGGACAGTGACCGTCCCATCACCATCTTTGTCGAACAATGAGAAAGCCTCCTTGTATTCTATCGACCAAGATTAAAGAACTAGTCAATAATAATCAGCTCAGTGAGAAAATCAACTTATGGTAACCTGTGTACAACTGCTTCCCCAGCTATCGGGAAGAATCGGAGTAATTCGTGTTCAGCACAAATTGAAACGTAAGAGAGTTTTACGCCTTAGGGGTTTGCCAATTCTTGTCAGGAACAGAATTAATCTTACCCGCTATTTCTTCTTCTGTGAGCTTGTCTACCTGTGAAGCACAACATTTTAGAATTTAGCACATCTCAAACAAAATTGATCTTAGACATGCGTAGTTCAGAGTGATGAAAACAGAACTCGAAAAAAAAAAAAAAAAAAAAATTTTAAAGAGGCGAGCCGCGCTAGGAGTGGAGTTGATTCGGGGAGCTAAAAAGTTTAAATGATGTTTGCAATTTAAGAAAAATAACTTTTTTTCAATTGCAAACCTTTCTTAAAGTTGTTGAGTGCGTCTTGCTGATAGTTGACAAGATTTAATTGCTTTTATGTCCACTGATTTATATACATTTCTGTATATTCTAATCAAGTTACTATTGTGCAAATTGAGCAAAAGTAAGAAAAAACTTTTCATTCATTTTGGATGAAATGATAAAATACAAAAATATAAATTGTTATAAAGCATAGAATAAAAGAAAAATTACTAAAACGTAATAGCCATGAGATTACGGAACAACTAAAAATATTCCTGTGGACTAGTCGGTGATGTGCCTAAAGACAACTTATTCGTGAAGAGGTCGATATTATATTTAGTAATATGAAATATTAATAAATCCCTCACCATCTTGTCTCTGTTAGATATACACAGAAAAGTTCTTCTTGTAGTCAAGGGTTCCTAAGAGATCGCACTTGGACGCAGAAAGTCAGAAAGCGGTACAACCAACTGCTTTAGGTCCGAGCGAAAGGCTAGTGCCAGTGACGTCATGTGGTCTATTTATAGTAACATCTCGGAGCATTGGGTAATTTTTTCTGTTCGCGAAAATGAGCGTATATGAATCGTTAGAAAGTTTTAAAACTACGAATGTATTCTTAAAAGTGTTTAAAATTGCTCGTAAATAGAGATAATCTGCGTGTCCCCGTGGTTATTTTAGTTGTAGCTGCCATCTTTTAAGCCGAGTTCGGGTCGTACCTTGCAAAACTATCGAATACCTATCCATAAACACGTTATTGTTTATTCGTAATGTTTCTAAATTCGCACAAATTATATTCCTTACTCAATTACAAAGTTAATAGAGCTACATTTTTCCTTTCCGAATTTTTGAGCATTAGTGAACATCTCTCTTTCCGTATATCCAAACACAGGTACAGCTAGGTTAGAAGTGATTGTCTTAGACAAAAGAACTCCATGTCTTAACACACGTGGACTGATCAAATCTTAAGATAACGCTTGATTTGACCAACAGAGTAAGTTTATGTTCCTTAAAAGAGCTCCGTAATATCAAGAGACCAAGGGCTCGTTTGTCCGGCTAATTTTACCTCATCAAACGTGTATTTATATTCGACTAAATTTATGGCTTCAAGTTCACAACAGTCACTTTCCGATGATTTAATTAATTTGTTTGTGTTTTTAGACTTTAAAGCAGACGTGTTTTTGTTATCAGTAATAGACTGCAAAGTTAAAGCATTATTGTGACCTTCCCTCTTTAATTCGTTCTTGATAGGAAGGGACATGTGGCGCGTTTATCTATGACAAGAATGTCGAAAATACACAGGTAAAACATATACCTATTTTACTTTTGCATACTCTACATGAAAGAGAAACGGATGGTGTGCCTCTCTAGATTTCATTAATGATTTCATTATTCGAATATTGAGTTGATTATTCGACCTGAGTTTTCATTAATAAAACTGAAGACTCCAAACCTCAAAATCTATTTTCTGCTCGCATTTTGATTGAATTCTTCAACGAGTGCCATAAATAGGCAGGAAAACTCCACAGAAAAGCCAGTAAGACGTTTGCATGCATTTCCAATCAAAATTCAAGTAGAAAATCAATTTGAATTCACGAGTCTTCCCTTTTATTAATGAAAATTCAAAGTAAAAAATCATCTCAATATTCGAATAATGAAATCATTAATGGAGTCTAGGGGGGCACGCTTCATGTCCTTTGACTGTAAACGTTTTCCAAGATCGGTCTCCCCTTGATATGAAGTGTTTAGGACTGGAACGACCTGGGATTGCAAAGGGAGATGGGAATTCGTATAGGCGCACGCGCACTGTGTTCTTAAACGTATCGAGTATAAATATGAAGTTTTAAAATGTTTACTCAAATATTTTAAATTTCCAATAAAAGTACGATACAACTTTTTTCCACAGTATCGAACTGGATGCTACTTTTTTATGATTCCTTTTTCTAGTGTGCCTGAGAAGGTTGCGTGCAAAATTAAGAACATTTGAGAATGAGTATCAATTGTATACCGATGTTACTTAACTAGAATCGATTCTCGTACAAAGGGATCTTTATTTGTTTGATAACCATCTTATTGAATGAATAATTTAGGACCATACCCCCAGACGTGATGTTGTGTTAGCACTGGCAGCGGGAGATTTCGGCCCCAACACTGCGCGTTAACCGTGATCAGGGAGCGACGGTCCTTGCTAAGACTTTGAGGGAGAAGTTATAGGTTATGGTCGGCCCCTATAGACCATGTAGGATTAACCCTTTGCTATGATATCGGTGATTCGAATTTCCTGAGTCGGTCAGTAGCCTCATGACTGGGTCAGTCACCTAACTCCATGTGGAAGCAGTTGCTTTCAACAGAGTGTAGTTTCAAACATGTCAGCATATTATAGACAAAGGAATCGGTGAAATTTCAAGCAAAAATAATATACGCATCACACTATACATTAACTACTAAGAAAGCGTTCTTCTTCATTCTCCTTCTTCTTCTTCGCTGTTGTCGTGTCTGTCATACAACATGGTCATTTTTTCCCCTTGCTGGACTCGTTCTCAGCTTCACTGAGAAATTTATCTCGGAATTCATTCATTTTTTTCCCAGAAGAAGATGAGGAATTTTTATCCAAATTATTCGAGTAAAGCCTCCGCTTTACCATTTGATAAAACAATCCATTGTACAGCCAACAAAACAAGCAAGAAAATCAATAAGTTAACACAAAGCCTCTTCGGAAAACAAAGAGAAAACAGCACAAGTTGTCGCTAAGTGATTGTTGTGTTTAAAATAATGATTTGGATTCCACTTGCGGCTGTTTCAGTCGTCGTATCTGCTGGCTAGTGCTTTCATACTTGGAATACTTGACTAAAACCACAGGTCCAACACTAAAGAATGGTAAGTTGAAATTCTCATCTAAATTGTAATGAGCTTCATTGGACTTGTAAATGATACTGTGTGGGCTTCAAGGGAAATGCTCTGAATATGTATAGTTTTTCGCTTCTTCAAAATCAGAAACGCGATAACACAAATTGACATTTTCACTGACGAAGTTACCGAAACTTTATGGTTACCTTTGAAATCTGAAGACGAGAGAAAGTCTAAGATAAAAGTTAAGAAACGCTATAGATTTGTGAATACAACCAATTTACTAGAGGATAAAATACAATGTCAAGTGAAAATAAAGAAAAGAATGACGTTGAAGTTGAAGAAAAAAACAAGGTAAGGATTTGTAGAAAAAAAATTTCGTTTTTATGAATCCGAATCTCCTCGGTGAGACTGACCACGACAGGAATTCCAGTTGCAATTGATTAATACTTTCGAAAAATATTTTGGCAGTTCAATCCTATTTATTTCTTTTCCAGACACATGTATGATTATTTCCTTCGATGAATACTAGCTTGCTTATCCTCACAATGCAAAGGAAAGAACCCAAGGAAGGAATATAAACACGCTCTGCTTGATAACAGAACACAACTCGGAATGTCCAGCCTAGAGATGAAGATTTCTTGCTTTCATTCATATCAAATCTTTTTAAAACTAAAATTTTCCTTTATATTTATTAAGGTGCATGATATTTTTATATAATCAATTAAAATGAGATTGAAAATCAAGTATTTTATGAACAATAAATTCATAATGTTCATTAATTTCACTGGCTTTGTGAAATCCTGTCGATTAGAAATCAAACTTCCTTCTTCTGCGTCCACTCACTAAACTGACATAAGTTATTCTGAATCTCAAAAAATCAAAAATTGTTTGTCATGAAGATTCCTAATCAATTCTTCATGACACTAAAATGTAGATTAGTTGAACCAACTGGTGAACGATTTGCTTCAATATACAAGTCTTTTTATAAACGTCTGAAAATAAGGATCACTGTTTATGCTTAGAACTCTCTTTTACATGAGTAATTTTCTTTCTTTTTTATTCCTTACAACGACAGTGATTTTCTAATTCTGACAAGACTCAATGCCTGACGAATAAATTACGAAGAATAATTAATCATTTTTTTAGAAACATTTGCCATCATTTACTTTAATCTTCATTAATATCTACATTAATTTGGCTGTGGGGTATTTCAATCATTACTAACGATAGTTAACTTTGATAAAACAATAGACACAGCTCCGCTATAGGTAAGTCAGCGTGGAGGTATATTCAAATTAACTTTGGAGTTGTCTGCTTTAGCTGAGAGGTAAAGACGGACAGGTGGACCGCGCGACCACTAAGCGCTCGCCCTTAACTGATTCTTTCACACAGCTCAAAGCATTTTTTTGAATAATTTGGTTGTTCGCAGACATAGGGCTGTCTGCCCACAAAGTTTTGCATTGTACTGCCCGCAGTTGGATACCACGAAGGGCTTAAAACAACTTAGAAAAAGCTCGTCAATAGTTGCCGAGCCACAGGATCTGATAAGAACACATACACCGTAATAACATGGAAAAACTCATATCTGATGCTTGCGCACGAGATCAATGGTCAATGTCTACCGATCATTTTCCTTTCGACTTCCGCAAGGCGGAGCGGCAGAAAAGATCTTTCGAAGCAGAGTTATCAACGACTAAAAAGGGCGAATCCCTAGTCTTTACTGAAATTGAACATGGGTCTTTCTAAGACTACAAGTTTTCCGATAGCGAGTCGAATGGAAGATGCTACATGGCGCTGGATGAAAGGTCTTCTTAACCCTCACAATAGTCGTCACTTTACTTTAGATTGTGACTAGAGTAGATTTCGTAAAACTGTGAAAAGCTCGCGGCACGAACACGGTCGTTACACGGTCAAGACACGACAAGGCACGTCAAAACTCTAGAAAACATCACGGTCGCCGCAAGGCACGGCACCGGTCGTGCAGCGAGCTTTTCAGTCAGACAAAATCTGCTCTATATCGTACCATTAACTTGATTGTATGTTTTTATTTCAGGCCTTCAAACTCACAGAAGCGCAAATTAACGGTATGCAACATCATTGTAATAGCCTTTGTTCTTTATCCACCCGTTGAAAATATTTTATCTGACATAAGTATTTGCTTTTGACTGTGCACAGTGGTTTTTGGCGCTAGCACAAAAGGTATGCGTATACGCATATACAACAATATCGACTAGAAGCAACCATGGGTCGCCCACTACCAGCTGAAGGAGATCATGGATTGGCTAAGAGAAGAATACAAAAGACATCAAAACAATAGAACGAAGCAAACAATAGCAACCAAAAACAAAAGGCAAGTTGGTTCCTTTTGTTTTAATATCTGTTTGTTTTGTTCTCTTAGCCAATCCATGATGTCCTTCAGCCGGTAGTGTATTACCCGCAACCATGTCCAACACCTCGACTGACGATGAGAAGATTATTTACCTCTCGATGTAGGATTTGTTGTGTCTACCCTATTAAAAAACGACATATGATGACGAAACTGGTATGTGACTTGTTTATAATCTTCGTTTTCAAAAACTATGCGCAAAGCCTACTGCGCAATACCCTTCAAGAGCCCGACAATTTATAATTCACAGGGGAGTTCAGTAGGCACTATTTGTATAGGAAATCGCATAAACGCGAGTGCGATTTGGGATTTATAGGCACGAATGATGCTTTGAAAGAGATCACAATTGTACGAGTCGTAGGCGAAAAACCTTTCGTAGGCGATACCATAGGAAGGTACTCACAGGGGAGTTCACTTGGTTTACGAGGATACCATAAAAAGGTACTTACAGGGGAGTTCAGTACAGGGACCGCGCAGCGTAATTTTGATTGGGGGGCTAACGACTACCGAAGGATAACTTGGTATTTATATATAATTATAATACTCATGAATAATTAATGAGGTCAAAACAATAGAAAATCATAAGCGTGGAGGAGTCTGTATATCTGATAC
>WUAP02155731.1:0-10386 GCA_015163945.2 Stichodactyla helianthus
AACACTATAGTTTATATAATAAACAGAAAAATACATGGACGCTTGGAGATATGGAATTTATTTTCTCGTGTTCAAATATGATATCTCACTCGTTCGCTGCGCTCACTCTGAGATATCAAATTGAACACTCGAAGATAAATTCCATATCTCCGCGCGCCCATGTATTATTCTCTATATCCACATCCACTGGATACGAGCAATCGCGCTCTCTGATTGGTTCCTCTACTACTAGGATATCACCTCATATCCCGTGAGTAGAGAAGTAAACAAAATGGCGAAGCGTTTCGCCAACGTTATTTCATTTTTTAAACTTTAAAATAATTAAAATTCTATATTTCTCACAATCCAGTGGATGTAGATATAATAAAACAATTATTTCACTCAATCTCGTCGTACATGGCTTATAGCCGAATCGGCACTGCGCGCCTCGTTGGCTAATCAGCTCATGTACGACTCGATTTTGTGGAATAATTGTTAAATATTTTACAAATATTTTAGTTAGAACATTAACGCACATCGCTTGACAAATTTCATATACTAACAGTTTAAACGTAGACACAATTTTCTTTTGTGGATGATTTGATCGCCAAAATTTCGTAAGAAAAGTATAGCTTTGCGTCTTATAATGTCATTTTTTTAACGTTCATAAGCCTAAATTTCATATATTTTTCGATTTTTTCGTGACAATTTTGGTTTTGAACCCAACAAAACCCTCGAAGGGCTTTTAGACCTGGAGTTTCACTGCACTTAAAAAAGACCAAAACAGGAAATGTTGAAGAATGATCAGATTACAGCTTCCATTACTCTAAACGATATATTATCAAAAGAAAAAAACGACAGTCAAGTCGGTAAACCTTGTATAATGAACCTATTATGATATACACACATTATAGTCGACTAGGGTAAAAAGTTGGTGATATTCTGACAAAGATTAAGTGGCAAGATAAAAAAAATATTTGTCAGTATATTATTTCAGTCACGTGACTAACCAGCATGGGAATCAATAAAATCGTCCCCAGGACTACTCCACTCCATTGGTCGCGATTGTTGGCCTATTCGATTCCAGTAGTCGACAGCTACTACTATAAACCAACCTTTAGGTCTTCTATCTGTGGAGAAAGATTTTTAAAATTGATTTCTTATTTTCTCAAACAGGAAATGTCATTAATTAATTACTCTCTCTCTACTGGCGGGTTTCATATCGTGAGAGCCTGGGACTCAAACCGGAAAGGAAGTACTTCATGTATGTTCGTCCTTTGCTGCAAACACAATAAAGGAACGACATAAGGACCATACGTGAAGTACCAACCTAGCCCGACAAGCTGAAAAACTCGAAATTTAAAGTGAGAACTTTGTCAACAAAAGCTAATTTCAAAACAAGCTATAAAGCTGCATGCTAATGCTAATTGTCATTCATACTGACAACAGAAAAGAAAAGAACCAAACATGGCCGTTTACATGCATTTCTTGTATGAGTCCCAGTCTCTCACGGTATGAAACCCGGCAATGCGTCCCAGGTCCTTCCCTCAACCAATCTAATCAGTTTCATTCATCCATTCCATCCATCCATTCCATTCACCCACCATTATACCAATCACATCCATACTGGATAAATCAATCAGTCGTCCATTTCATCGATCAGTCATTTAATATTTTAGGATTTCTAAACAGGGTATTAAATTTTAGGGTTTCAGCCCGACCTTCTACAATAGATCTTTTTACCTTGGGCGTAATGTTTTCACATTTCAGATCACGTGTCATTCCCCTGGGTTTTATTTCTTTGTTTCTCGATAACACTTGAAAAGATACATTAATATGCATGAGCCTCAAACAAAGAATCTTATTCTCAAGGAAATGACACTTGGCCTGAAATGGGAAATCATTACTCACAAAGTAAAGAGGTCTATTTCCTTGAAAAACATTCTATTCTTCTTTCAAGTGGCTTTAGAGGGCCTCAATTTTCTAAAGAAGCTATTCGTTTCCTTACCTTTATCTTTTTGAATGGTCACGTGATACGCACGGAAAACAATGTCCACGTGATTCACCACTTCATAAGGACCTGCTTCCAACTCTTCCGAATACAGAACTTGGTAAGTCTTGATGCACCTGCCCATTAACTCTGATTATTAATATCGTTAAGATATTATAAATATAACTAATGTCACGTGATTACCTGGCTTGTGGGTGTTTCCATGAGACTAGGACTTCATTGGTTGACACTGCGAGAAGCGAGACTGAAGAAACCTGAAAAGGATTGAATGTGTAGTAAATGACTTTATCTAGTCGCCTTATCTTTCTATTTTTGTAGTTAGCATTATAGACACTGATAAAAGCGGCCTTGTTATCAAAGATTCTTTTTAATGGTATACCGACCACTTTAGGTAATGTTTAAAGGATGGCTGATATGAAATACTTTACTGATAAAAAACACCGCTAAAGATAAAAACCAAAATAGGATTAAGAAAGAAAGAAAGGGGGGAAAAAAGGGGGAAAGGGGGGAAAAAAGAAGAGGAAAACCGATTGGCATTTCTTCCTTTGCTTTAAGTGTAAAATATAATAGTGTGTATCATCTATGATAACCATACCTTCGAGGGAGGAGAAAGTGGTTTGGCACAAAAATGCATCAGAAAGACTCCAGGTAGAGCCAGCTCCAAATTAAATACCAAGTTTCCCGGATGCAATTTTGAAGGGAGAGGAAGAGGGCCAGCTACTCGCACAGGCTCCTGGGAAACAATGCCAAATATGGAAAAATATTTTTCATCAATTAACTGACAACGACAATTATATTAATTTGGGTTCTCTTTTCTTCTTCTTGAAAGGAATCTCAAGTGAAAAACCGCTGCTCTTATTTCTGCTAGACTCCTCTCCAGTCTTCCAAGATTCTTTGCTGAGTAAAAAAGATTGGAGACGACCTACCTGGTTTAAACGGAGCTCTTGAAATTGCTTTTCCGTTGGAAATACTGGCGTCATCATCCTTTTCCACGTCCTATACGGGTTGCCATGGTTATTATCAATCTTATATATAACGTACACTGCTTCTTTTACCATAGGGATTCCACTAATGTTCAGATTCACCACAGCAATCCCAGTTTTATTAGTAGTGTCGTTACTATTATAACCAATGACCGCAAGCTCCCATTTATTAGGTTCTGAGGAGTGGACAGTCGAAGCTATGACACCGAAATCATCGTTCGTTGTAGCCTGAAAAATAAAACAAAAAATGTTTAGGACAATGTCTAGAAATGAACTGTTATGTAAACGTACACTGAGCGAGAGCCATTTCCCTCATTGGAATGACGTCAACGTTAATTGCTTAAAACTATAGAAAAAACTAGACAAAAATAAAAGGGTAGGCAAGAAAACGGACAGTCAAGTACCGATCCTGGATGCTCCAGGAAAGGCTTGAATTAGGATAAAAGTAGATTTTGTATAAAGGCCAAAAATTAGGGGCCATGCAATACACGGTTATGGTACAGAAATGACTTCATTTATTGAATCAATCCATGCGCGCGAAACTAATCTTTGTCAAGATGCTTAGACAAAGTCAAGTCGCGTTCACTCGACGACAAACCCTTAATGCCATTCTTTTTTCTCATTCATCGAATTCTGCTCTAAATGCGCAAAAAGTCTGATTCGCTTTGTCTCGTATTCACGTGCATGCACACTTACACAGCCAGTTGCCATAGAAACGTCTGCAAAGAGCTGTCTGTCACCAAGAATGGAGAGCAACCCCATTACCCCCAGCACAGGCTTCTTAATGAACTCGACTTTACGAGGATGTGACGTGTTCATTTGAAATCTTGCTAGTAGAGTACGTTGAGAGAAAAACGATGGTGGATAGCCCATGAACCCGTTATCATTACTCAACAGAGAGTATCTGTACCAATGGGAAGAAATGCAACCAGTGTGAAAATTCTTTAAAAAGTTTTGCGCAATGGATCACGTGATCGCATTCCAATACCTCTATTCTTTGTTTTCATGTGACGTCATGGCGGCCATGTCGTGTACAGTTAACAAAAGATTTTCTTATCAGCTTCTATTGTTTGGTACACCAACATGGCTGCCACGTCTTTGAGATTCTATTCCAACAGGAACGCGTGAAAGCCAAAACTTCAGGAACACGTGACTAGAGAGGCTTATGCAAGACCGAAACACATAAGATTTTGTGATTTTTTAATATTAAATTAGTCATGCTATCATTTGGGTGAAAAAAATCATTGACGTGCAAAATAACTTACTTCATTTTTTGAGTCGGTATCAACAAGTTCTGGTGTTGAGCAATTATCTGGTTTAGTAAGAATAGAGAAAAGAATCATCCAAAATAAATATTAGGAATGATTAAGCAAAGCTTGCAAAAAAGGATAGCGTTACCTTGACAACCATAGCGGCATACCTAGCGTCGGCTCGCCATTCTTCCTTCTTCCACCACCCTACAAGGGGGTCAGCTTCGTCGTTGTACACAGGGATCCCAACAAATTTAGGGTATTTTTGCTCGATATAATCGAGAATACGTTTCTCTGACTGTAGTATAGTGTTTGAATGTCCTTGACCTTTGATGTGGAAGGAGATAAAGTCCAGTCTAACACCTTTCTTTCCAGTGAAGAAGTTTATTCCATTGTAACAATGTTCAAGAAGAGACTGGGTAGGACAAAAGTATAAAGAATATGAGATTTAGAGTTCATGATTAGAATAATGATGTAACTAATGTTGTTGTTGATGATGATGATGATAAATGATGATGATGCAATGATAAATGATGACGATAATGTAGATTATGATGATGATGATGGTGGTGGTGATGGTGGTGGTTATGAAGATGGTGGTGGTGATGGTGGTGGTGGTGATGATGATGATGGATGTGGTGGTGATGGTGAAGATGGGGATGATGATTGTTATGAGGATGATAATGGTAAGTGAAGATGATGAGGATGATAGTGCTGGTGATGATGGTGGTGGTGATGATTATGGCTGTAATGATTGTAGTGATAGTAAGGTCAGGGTGATGGTGTTAGTGATCATGTTGGTGATCATGGTCATGGTGGTGATGATGAGGGTGATAACTATAATTTTGATTAATATTGGTAGTATGACAGACATTAAAAACAGCAGTTAACAGTTACTAGAGTTATAAAGACATGAAACATCATTATTTAAAAGCTGTTTGTCACTCACAAAGAATATATGGTGTGTCTCAGGGTTTTCAGAAGCTGGTCCACCAAATTTCAATAAAGGGTTCACCATCAGCAGTCCTTCTGAACAAGCATCATAATAGTTCAAATATCCCTGAAGAGAGACCTTAAGCCCATCAAAATGCTGTTTGTTGTGAGGCTCATTCCATGATTCAAAATTCCAGTGAGACACTTCTTCTAGGCCATATTTTTCTAGAAAAAAATTAAACCATTTGAAGAAATGAAGTTATGAGAATGTGCTAGGTGTAACTGATGGTCTGCAGTAACCTTGAACAGATTAAGGGGGACCCAAGATGCCAGGGCCTCCCTTTTTATTTTGGGATCCCCCAGACCTTCTTTGGTTCTCATAGAGGTTCCTCTAATGCATATGTTTTCTGCCCCTCTTTCTGGCCCCCCTTTCTCCAATTGAATCCATTCCTGGTGACCGTGAAGCAGAAATAACCCCTCCTTGGTGAAATTGGTTGCCAAGTATTGGGATATAGAGGTTTTGCATGACCACGTGATGGCAGCCATGTTGGATGGTAGAACAATAGAATCTCTTTCCCCTAAATGAATGAATTCTTTCTCATTCTTTCTTTGTTTCTGCCATGCAACATGGTTGTTGTGCAGAACCTTTATTAAGAAATTGTAAAATCATGTAAAATCCCAAGGGGGAGGAGATGCTCGGAACTGTTAATTGCAGATACCCCTGCTGGACTATATCTCTGACTGGGCCTGAAGTTCACCTCTACCTCTTATCAATATTAAAGAATGAAGGAAAAAGAAATGGCCCAATTTAAAATGGGCTTAAAGATCACACAGTAATTTATATTTGATGTAGGAAGTTGAGATCAATGTAACTTTCTGTAGGGGCTACATAACAATGCCTTATGACCAGGTCCAGGAATTAGAGAAAGGGGGCCAGACCACAGAAAAGTGGGGGCAGAAAACTGATTGAGCAAAGTTTGCAGGTATGAAAATACAATACTTAGGGGGGTCAAGGCCCTGCAGCTCTGCCTCTAAATCCACAAATGATGATTGACAATATACCTATGAGATGAATTCCTAAACTCTTCACCAAATCCCGCCAAGCATAGATCTGTTTCTCATCATCAAAGTCTGTAAAATAATTGGATGGATTTCCCATGAGCTCAAATCCAGGCCTTAGCTCGTTGCTAAGCAATAAATATAATCCCTTGTCGAGATTCGTGAATGAATACTCCATAGAGCCATCATCATTTATAGAAATGGTTATCAGGTCTAATAGCCAGTGAATACGGATTTGTTCAATCCCATTATTTGGTACAGACCCAATGTAGACTATATTTTGTGCAATGTCGTTGCTTGACATGAATTTGTAGAAATCCTGATGAGGATCTGGCGGACAGAACCCTGTGCTTCGCCAGAAATGTCTCAGTTGATTCACTTCCATACTTGCATTGATTCTAGCTGTGTAGTAGACTTTGGTACGATTAGTTACACAGTCTTTGAAGGATGATACGTAGGTTTTAATAAAGAGAAGTGTGAAAAGAGGAACGAAAATTCCTTGACAAGTCATCGTCATATATATACGCACTCGACTTGTAAATCGAACTAGCCAGCGAAATCAAAACAAGGCTGTTTAGTTACCCTGTGGTTCCCAAATATAGGAAGCGTCAGGCTAAGAAAACAGGGATAAAACACTAAATGACGTTCCCAACTATCACAAATGTTACAAATAATACAATTTTACGTTGAAAAGGGTTTTTTGGCTGGTATCGGCTGGTATTAAATTTAGGAGTGGAAACCAAAGTGAGGTATTTATAGTTGGGTTTCCTGTGTTATCACTACCCGTGGCCTGGTGACTTCACATGGCTTAGAGGAAAAGCGCTAGTGCGCGTGCGCTAATTACGTTATATTTGTCCGCTTCTAGTTCCGTTTGCTCTTTGGCAGCGCGAGATGATAACGGTCATTCAGGAACGGCGGAGGCGGGGGGGGGCTTCAGCCCCTCACATTTTACGAGAGTGACATACATGCTCTACTGTCAGCAGTAAGGATTTACTAAGCCAGCCCCCCAACTTTCAGAACTGCTTAAGCCAGCCCCCCCACTTTAAAAACTATTCCGCCGTCCCTGTCATTGAATGGACGCAGGACAAATTTACCGATATAATTATGACAAGTCAAAATTTTTCTTGCAGTGCATTTCTATGCCCTCTTTCATGATGTACAGGGGAATTCGTAAACGCGCGAAATTTTCGCGACGAATTTCTTCGTGACGGGGGAAAAAAAACCGCGCGCACTACGGACTTTCTCTGTGGTGACTTTTGGGGTATTTATCGTGAAAAAAAATGATAAATGGTGGGATGAATACATCAAAAAAGTGCAAATAAAATGCTCGATGAAAAAGTACTGGCTGTACGCTGTTCGTCACAAAAAAATCAGCGATTTTGAAATAGAAATAACAAAAAAGGAAAAATGTTCAACATTTTCTATTATTTTGCAAGCATATATACCGAAAAATTCCAAAACGAAATCGTTTTTCCTCCCTCTTTTCTCTCTTTTATTCTCTTTATTTCCCTTTTTTGACCGAGACTCAACTTTTTATGCTGGGCTACCTGTGTATATTTAGTTCCTAGACCTCTGACGATCGTTCAAGTAATGCCTTGTTAAATTTGGAGTTTGGCGGATTTTTTGCAAGTCATTCTATTCAGTCATTCAGAATTTTTCAAAATGTCCAATCTTGATGTTTGTGCGTTTGCACACGAGGGAAAATTCAAAGAGGTCTCTGACAGAATAGAAGGAGATCCTAACCTTTTAACCAAAAAAGATCAGGCAAGTTGAAAACTTTTCGTAATTTTTGTTTGTTGGTTTCCTAGTGCAACCTCTCTGCAAACTTTGTAATTCATTCAAGGTAAAGGTTTGATTGTGTCTAGGAATCTGTACAATAGATCAAGTGCGGGAGTCTTTAATTTCTATACTTCAAATTTTTGTAAGTACGCAGGCATTTGTATTTGAATTTTACACTTATTTCTGTTAGAATATTTTATTTCAGAATGAAAGAATTGCCTTGCACTGGGCTGCCTCTGGTGGTCACACTGAACTAGTCTTGTATCTATTGAAGAAGGGTTCTCCAATTGATGATGTTGATGATGTAAGGATTTTTAAAAACTCAACAAATATTGGTTGGTGTATACAGTATCACTTTAAGCTTCATGCAAAAGTTTCCTTTGACAAGTTTTTTCTTGGCAAATCTCCTTGTTGAAAAGCTGGCATGCTAGTTTTTGAACTTGAAATTTAATTATGTTACCTTAGCAAGACGATTGTGTACTTTCTGACTAGCCAACACATGTTGACCAACAATGAACTGACTTTTGCCCATTTTCAAGGATAAAAGAAGCAAAAGCCTTGTCAAGGGAAATCTAGTTCTGGATGCACACATGCAGATAACTGGGAGAGCACTATGTTAGCATAAGAGTTGCTCAAGGCAGAGCCAAGAGCAACTCTAGCTACCAGAGCGCTCTCCCAACTATCTAAGTACATCTGGAACTAGATTTACACACAGCTTAGCATTGATTATTGCTTTTATAACATAGCTAGAGCCTTAACACATCAGAAAAGGTTTTTTTCTTCTGTTTAGCTTTCAAGTGTCCTAGTGTCCACGTCAGAAAACATTGTAATTTGAAAATTCATTCAGACATTTTTGAAGAGAAAAGCTGATTAGAATGCTTTTAAAAAAACATCAAAAACACTTCCCCAGGAGAAATTTTTAAAAGAGGAATGATTAACAAATATGTTTTTTTAAATCAACATTTGTATCCTGAAAGACAGTTTTGTGCTCTAAAAAAGAGCCTTGAACTGGTTTTGACATCAGCGTGCATGAGTGTGCACCATCCATTTCTTTTTCATACTTAGCCAGCCAATCAGGGAGCTTATATCTTTAGCTATGTTATAAAAATAGAATTAAGAAACCTGTGAGTTGCACTGTATGTTATATGTGTAAACTACATATATGTCTACCAGTACTGGAACAAATTTTGAAAATATTGTCATCCCATTTTTTTAAGTGTGGTTGGACTCCTTTGATGATAGCATCATCTGCAGGAAGGACAGAAATTGTGTCCCTTTTGATTGGAGTTAATGCAAATGTCAATGCTTGTAACTTTAATGGTCAGACATCTCTTCATTATGCAGCATCCAGAAATAGATATGAGGTAAGATTTGATATAAATTGAAACGTTTGATAAATGTTTCAATTTTTCAAGTCAGAGACAATTTAATTTAATTTAATTTAATTATGAATCCTGATGTCAATCATAGAATTTTTAGTATCATAAGATTTTATATGCTATTTTTAAAATAATTAGGGTCAGGAATGCTTACTTTGTGCTCTACTGTCAGCTTCAAGCTAAAGGCAAATAACTAAAAAACCAGAACCATGACTATTCAAGAAAAAGCATTCTTAGAACTCTATAATCAATGCCCTTGATAGATCCCTTGCAATAAATCCCATTCATATCCTATTACCATCCTATTCCCATATTGAGATGGGTAAAAGAGAGATTTCAGAGGCATCTGTAAACTAATTTTTTACTTCATTTGATTGCTTGTTTGTCTAGATAGCAGAAAAACTTCTTGACCATGGAGCCAATGTAAATGCAAAAGATAAAACTAGCAATGCCACACCTTTACACAGAGCAGCTTCTCGGTAGGAAATTCTTTCATTGATAACATCAGATTTTCCTATCATATTGAAGAAGAACTCTCTTATATTAAGATTTTAAATAACACCTTACTACTTACAGTCAAAACAGCTCATGTGTACCTTTCTAGATTCCATTAATGAACTCTTTATTCAAATATTGAGTTGATTATTCAAACTTCAAAATTAATTCACTACTCAAATTTTTATTGAAAATGCATGGAAACTTTATTCTGGCCTTTCTATAGAGTTTTTCTTCCTATTTATGGCACTTGTTGAAGAATCCAATCAAAATTCAATTAGAATTGATTTAGAAGTTTGAATTATCAACTCAATATTCAAATAATGAGATCACTGATGGAGTCTAGGGAGTATGCTTGAGCCATTTTGACTGTAAACATCATGCACACCTCATGAATAAAGTATTTTTTATTATTACCATATTAATCATTGTTTGTACCACTGAACTAGAAATAATGGAAAGTTATAGTGCTTAGAAAGGAGGTTATTCCGGGCGAAAGACCCTTGGAAATAAATTCA
>WUAP02155742.1:0-10385 GCA_015163945.2 Stichodactyla helianthus
TAAGCGAGTAAAAATGAGAGTTTGTACCCTGCTGTTGTTATTAAAAGGCGGAGCTGGAGTCTAAACCGATGACTTCTAGGTGTTTTTTTCATCTCAAAATGACTAAGGTTAGTAAAAATTACGTGGTGATAAGAGAACATATAGTGTTCGAGAGCATAAAAAGTCAGAAGCCGAGGAAGTCCGTAGATTGTGTTCTAGAAGCTCATTTTAGGTTTAAAATATGGCCAAAGCAATGAAGACTAAGGTTCGAGGCGGAGCTGGGAGAATCCTTAGGTATTTAATTTTTAATCCAGGAAAGTTTACCTTCTCCCATACATTTTCTTTAGCTAGATGGACGCCATTGCTATGCAAAACAATGCAAAATGCGCATGCGCCGACTCCATTTTGTCCGATATTTCTGGCAACGTCCACACCTGTTCTGGTTGAGGCTGACTTAGCGGCGTGGAATGTTTTCACATATTGTGATGATCAGCTGGTTGAAGTTTTCTGTACTCTTTTCGGTGCTCTTTTGGCTATTAAAAATAAAGTCCTAGGAGTTCTTTAATAAATTAAGTAAAGACCGTCTCTGGACCGTTAGGATATATTACAGCACGCGGAGTCACCGGTTGCAAGATTGTATTGTATATCTGGAACAATAATAAGAACAACAACAATTCAATCTGAAAATACATAACATAAAGTCAATCCCAGTGTTCCAACCATTTTATAAACCGGATGGCTTTCACTTCTTTGCGGCTCTGCAAGTCCACGACTACCGAATAATATCAATCGCAACTGCCTTCAACTCGGCCTCAAACCCCTTCAGTTTGGCTATGCATTAACGGTCAATGTTGTGCACGTCGGATTTAAATGCAATTTAACTTATATTTTTCTATATAGTTTTTAAATGAAAACCACTCTAACCCGTGAAACACACTTTAGCGTAATACACTTTATTACACTTTGATTTTCATTGACCTCCAACAGTAAAACAAAACTCTTGAATTCGTGCAAGTAACTAATAGACTAATTCTCGGACATGCATTTTTTATGAAGTCGTCCTTTGTCTTTATTAAATGTTTTGAAATATAAAGATATTATAATGGCTATCAGTTCCAGTTCCAATAACAACTGCGACTCTGTAACTAAATAGTACTACTACTCTTTATTACATTTTATTACACTCTAATTAGTACACTTTGTTTCACGGGTTAATGAAAACCACTCTATTTACTAAGAACAAAGAACTAGAACAGTAAGGTAACAATTTCAAAGCATACACGACTTTAAACGCCGATCGGGGGATCTGAGTCGAATCATGGAAACGAGGTCTCGAAGGCCAAGGCTTCATTCGACGGCGTCAAACGTGTTGAACTCTACTACTTTACTGAAAAAAATGTTATACCCGGAGCATCTTTAAATGGAAGAAATGTTTCAGAACTTAATAACACTGGTGAGCTATGATGAGGCCTTTGAGATCTCGTTTTCATGTCTCGTCCTAACAAGGAGGGTCTGGGTACGAGAATTCACTGCCATTTTTGAAACTCGTGTATGAGGGACTGACAGGATATATAATTACACAGGACGTAAAACTGCAAAATTGAATTGATGGTTAATTTCAGCAACAACTACAATTCAATCTGAAAAGTTACATAACATTAAATCAATCTCAGTGTTCTCAACTATTTTACAAAGCATATGGTATTTTACTTTCTTAGTTGTGGATTTGGTAACTCTACGTAACACCTTTTCTTAACTTAACTCGGCAACAACTGAACTAAACGTAACTGAAACAGCTGAATTTATATTAAGTTCAAACTTGCAAAATACCAAATGCTTTATTTTTCTGTCGTTTATATATTTTCTGACTACCAATATCGGGGAGAGTATTGTAAAAAGAAATGCTATGCTGTGTTACAGCTCATTGGCTGCTTATCGTAGTATTTTCCAAAGGTTTGTGCATTTGACCAGACCCCTGCTTTTAAAATGTCTTGCAAAGGGACAGCTACTGACTTTCCGTATGAGGCCGAGCGTCTGCTATGTGCTGTGAAGATTGTGGTGCCGATACCCGACTCGGCCATAATCAATTTTACCCACTTTCCAATTGCCGACTGGTTTATGCGGCTTGGTGTAACTGATTAGTAATTTTGTATCCAGTGACCCGCAGGTCTCCCGTCCTACGATGGGAAATGAGTTGGTTCCATATCTCCAAGTTCACCCTTGGAACTCGCAGCTCGGCACAATTTTCGGGCACCTTGTGCTTGGATAGAAGGGATTTTATCTGCTCCGGTTTGGGGCCCCCCCCCCCCCCCCAACGATTTTGGACCATTTCGGCTAGTTTTTGGTTTATCTTTGGCCTCTGGTCTTCATCCTCAGTGAGGTTAGCCTCTAGTTCGGTAAGAAGCCCGTCCCCATCCGGAACGCTTTTGACGCCATTTTTATCCTTGTCGGTGTTTTTGGCGGTCGAGGCTGTTTCTCCGTTAATTAGCTCGTTCAGCTCATCCTCCGAAGCTGCTAGGCTCACGCGGTCGTCCGAGGATGCTGCTGAGCTATCCGAGCTGCTGCTAAGTGATCGTTGTCGCCGCTTTCTGCTCAGTGAGCGATCCTGGCCGGCGGCCCTTGATCGTTGGGTGCCCTATTCGCGCTCGTCGAGTGAAGAGCAGAGCTTGCCGATCAAATCGGCTATATTGCCCATTTTCTCGTTCATCTCGCCTAGTGTGCGATCTAAGCTCGCTCCAATAGCCGGTGGCTCTGAGCACTGATGAGAAGAAGCCGGTGGTTCTATTGTGCTCGGTGAGCTACGATTGTCTTCGTGTCTATCTGTGCGTCCCGCGGTATCCGCCATTTTGACCTAAATTTGCTTTGACGATCTGAAAAATTTGTTTAAAAGATTTAGAAGAAACAAGAACAAAATCGCGTTGTATTAGTTATACTCACGATCCTGTGGTGATTTACTCACGATCTTGTAGTAATTTGGAAAAAGAATGAAGTATTCGTAGAGAGCTCGCAGTTTGATGTGCGTTGACCTTAAATGCAAGGAATGCCCAATTGAGCAAGCGCGTGCTTCTTATGTGTTCCGTAGTGACGTAGACTGATGACGTGATAGAATTAGCTGGTAGAATTCTACCGCCGTCTATTAAATATTTTCTTTCGTTTGGCAATGTGACATGCCTCCCGCCACTTTCTTTGATTCCATCTCGATTCCTTGCCCAGAATTATTGTATCATGCTTCTCGATGGAATGCCCAGTTTTACCAGCATATTCTGCTAATGCAAACTTTTCTGTTCGAATGAACTTCTTGACTTAGTCTGTCCCATTGTTTGATTAGAGACATTGTACGACGTGTTCCTTTTCTTCGTTCTTGAACCGTTGGCTTCCTCTGTAATCTCTTTATGCTGGGGTCTGAAGACTGTGGCATCTGCAACTCTTCTTTTAAGTAAGATGGGTACGAATAGGAGGTTGCAATATCAACTTGAGCAGTGGTTGATCTGCTCATCATTTCCACTCTCATAGTATTCTGTAACTCGAGAGGCAACTTTGTCGCATCGATTGATATTTCACTGGCGTCCTGAACGTCATCATCGGAATCTACTTCATTCTCTGCTGTTGGTCCCTTGCATCTGGATAATGCGTCCGCTGCTTGATTCGATTTTCCGGTTCTGTACTTAATCTGAAAGTTGTAAAGGGCGAATTGAGATGCTCATCGCTGCTCGACCGCACCCACCTTTGCTGTGGCTTAGTGGGTTGTTATCTGTCAGGACAATGAATGTGGATCCAAGCAGATAGCTCTTAAACTTTTCCGTTACTGCCCATTTTAACGCTAAAATCTCTAGCCTCATTGAGCTGTAGTTTCTTACATTCTTCTCTGTTGGTCTTAAAAATCGACTTGCATAACTGATAACAACTACCTCCTTGCCTCCTTCCTGCTCCTGGTAGAGAACTGCACCCAGATCTGCAAGACTAGCATCTGTCTCGAGCACAAATGGTTTACTGTAGTCGGGCTATCCGAGCAGTGGTGGTGTTGTCAGCTTAATCTTCAGTGTATCAAAAACCTCTTGATGACGCGAAGTCCATTTTGTTTCTATTGAAGGGTTTGAGTGTTTCTTTGTCGGTTTCATCTCGTGTAAACAGCTCTTGACCAATTCATGTAGAGAACCAGCGATTTGCGCAAACATGTTAATAAACTTTCTGTAAAACGATGCAAATCCTAAGAATGAGCGAAGTTCTTTCAGTGTCTTAGGTACGTCACAGTTTGTAGCAGCGACAATCTTGTTAGGATCAGGAGCAATGCCTTAAGCAGATACTTCATGTCCAAGGTAAGTTACCTTGGTCTTTAAAAACTGGCACTTCTACGGCTTTAACTTTAATCCGTACTTCTCGATTCTTTCCAACACAGCTTCCAGTCTCTCAAGATGCTCTTCGAAATGATGACATAACCGATATATACGAGGATGTTAAACATGAAATCACTCATACAGATTTGCATCGTGCGTTGAAATATAGCCGAAGCATTTGCAAGTCCAAAAGGCATACGATTATATACCATTAGGCTGTTGAGTACTCAATGAATGAATGAGGCGCATCTCTTCAGACTTGCGATCACAATTAGAACCAGTAATTAAGCAAACACCAAAGAAAATCATGTGACTAATATTATGGTTACTCGAGTTAAAGTGGCGGGGAACCGGCTTGGTGTTGTCATTCGCACCGATATCGCGAATATGGTCACGGATGCGATCACCAGGGCGTCTTACCAGTTTCCCCGATATAAAGATGATTACATAAAGTACATTGAATGTAATAAACAACACTACTAGTGATGCAATCAAAGTTATCGCTTAAGCCGTAAGAAGATTTAGGGCCTGTGACAGATGTACGCGAAACAATGTGAGGACATGTATTGCAACGCTTGCGGGAACAACAGAAAGTGCCAGGTTCTTTTTTAGTGGGTAAGACCCCTTTAACAAGAAAATTACGAATATTACGATCACGTTTAAAAGAGAAATGTGGACATTCAATGAAAATATTATACGTTTCAGGATCGGTGGCAAGGAAATTAAAGTTACGATTAATGATAGGCTTGGTAGCACTGTTGAGAGGATAAGTGATGGTAAACGGAGTACGATTATTAGTGGGACGGACATTAGGAGAAAGAGCAGATTTACGATTAAGATTAGAGACTTTAGTGAGAGCACGGGAAACAACACCGTTAGGATAGTTACGTTGAAGGAAATCATACGTTGACATTGGTTAGAAAATTCAAAATCGTCACTGCAGAGACGGCGTAAACGAAGAAATTGTGAGAAAGGAATAGAGTCAGTTTAGGATGAGTTTTTTTTTTTTTTTTTTAACTCTTTCCTGAAGAAGGAATCTTTAACATTGTCCACGAATTAATCTCGGACTGTGACATCTGTAAGGCTGTCCTCTGGGGATTTCTGTCTGATTCTTTCGTATAAACCAGCCAAAGCATGTGAGTATTCATTCTCTCAAGGTTTCTTCCTCCTTTTGTCTTCTGTTGTAAAATAACTTGAACAACTCTGGTAATGAATGTTTCTCTCCGAATTCTACCTTTAATATGTCAAGTAACTTCTCGGGGTTGTTTTGTCTTCCTTTGGATGTAAAGGAATTTCTTCGCCTGCCGGCGTGAGAATGAACTCTACTTTTTCTGGTTTAAAATCTATCAAACTTCGAAGACGAAATGTGACAAATTCTTCTATTTTTCAATAAAAATCGTCATCACTGACTGTTTTCCTATTGAACTTTATGACTTTTCTCTCATGTTAATACAAAACATACTGCCTCGTGGATTATTCGCTCTCCCAGTTGTGACTAGAGTTTCTAAACTAGTTCCCTCCGCTCTTGTACTTCTACCATTTCCTTCGGTTAAATCCCTTTCCCTCAACTAAATTCCGCCTCTTTCTTTCTTTCTTTTTTTTTTTTTTTTTTTTTTTTTCTTTTTTTTCCCTCTACGCTCCAATTTACTGGTTTCTGTCTACTGGTCTACTCTTCAACTTTTGAATCCTGCTCGCGACGCTAAATGCTTGCTACATTTGTTTTACTAATGTTTCACGGATATACTGTTTGCACTCAAGTGCTCCCGAGTTGTTTTGCCAAGCTTTCACTAGAAAGAAAAAGGTCTTACATCCAGTAATCTTTTGTTGCAATTTTTGAGTCCATTGTGATTCCAGTCCAGTCCATACATACATAGGTTTTACCTCTTCTTTCCTTTACAATATTTATCATCATTAAAAATTGTTACTTGCTAGAATTATAGTCTTCTCTTGTAATGTGAACCAGATATTTCTTTTGTTGTCTTTTGATAAAATATTTAATATCGTTTGTGTGACATAATCCGTAAATGTCCGAGTTTGACAGTTTAAATTTGAATCCGTTGTCATCACTTGATTCATGCTTGCGATGTCCACCTCTAACAAGTTTTTGAAGCATTTGACGATATTCTATATTCATTTTTTCCATTTGTGATTTCGTCAAGTTCCATTGCTGACAGGGGTAATTCATTTGACTTCTAACATAGCTATTTAGAAATATCACACGAGTGGAGAGTTTTATCTTATAGTTTATCAGAAGTTTGTCTAGCTGCTTAAACTTGATTTTTGTGGCATCTATTTCGTCAAGTTCCATTGCTGACACGGGTAAGTCATTCGACTTGTAACATAGCTATTTAGAAATATCACACAGTGGAGAATTTTATCTTATAGTTTAGCAGAAGTTTGTCTAGTTGCTTGAACTTGATTTTACAACATGCCCAAATCCTACCATAGACCTTTGCAGGCCACAGATGGTCCCATTTGCAAACCGGGCACAGATCGTCCCGATTAGACGTACACTGCTTCGCTTTGCGTTTTTCTTCACGTTGAAGTTTTGACTCTTTAACCGCTTTCTTTATCTTTTTCTCGTCATCGCTTGCGATCGGGTCCGTTAAGTAACACTCAACGGTATCCCAGCCGTATTTTGCAGCAATGCAAATGTGTTTGTTACGCTCAAGTAGCAAGTCCTCACCTTCCTTTAGGAGTTCCGCCTTCAGCTCGTCGTCGCTTACATCCTTTGTAGCTTTTATCTTCTCAAGGACTTTTTTATTCAGTTGGTATTGCTTCTTGTTACCTTCGAACTTAAACTCCGACTCGTTCTCGTTTTTACCCGCCTTTCTCGGCTTCAAGTCCAGCTCAATTTTTTAAGTTCTTTCTCGTATTCTTTCTGTTACATCAACAGCTCCTTTGCCCAGTCTGGTGGTTCATTGGAAGACTGCGAGGTTTCAGGCCGTTCTCTGACGGATTGCTCTCACACGTGCTCCACTATAAGGCCGAGACTACGAGATCGACTACGAGAACGACGACTGCCGGGCTAAGAGAACGCTGCTCATTTCCTGGGCTTTTGCTGTGAGCTTGGAGCCGTCTCACTGCTGTAGACCGTGGTTTTGAGTTTCTCTTCTTCCTATTCATCGTGGGATACAAAAAAATAAAAATAAAATTCCGACTAAATTATTGTGCTGTGAAGGAACATCAGTAATGGCGGACAGCAAGAAAGCAACTGACTCAGGCACTGAACACGTGACTTGAGGCCGCTAGGGCATCCATGAGGATCGTTTTTCAATAGCTGAATAGCAGCTACATGTTAATAACCGAGTCACATCCCCAAAGGCACACGACATAGAAATTATTTGACCTGTTATTGATGCCAAATTTTGTATTTGGATGAAATAAGTGTCACGGATCAACTCCAAAGAGGAACGGAATGTGAAGCATGCAGAAAACATACTTCCTGGCATGGGACCCACGTTGACTTTTCCTCATTTATCGTAAAACCAGATGAGATAGACTTGACAAATAGAAGAACCAAGGGCTTGGGCTAGGGTTTGGAAATGAGACCCTCCAATACCATCATCCAAATACATTAGTATTAAGAAAGCCTTGCTCCTCCAATATTTCACTAATTGCAGAAAAAGCAGAAGGCCATTTGAAGGATGTAAAATCTTATCATACAGAGCAGTTGGTTCGTCGCCCTCTTAAATGCGTTGCTCGATCGTGACTAGTTACATGTGGTCTACTGAAAAATGATTACATAGTGTAACGTAATAGTAAGATCGCATTACAATGATTAAAACAAAGGACAAAAATGGCGTATGCTCCTCACATGTCAATATGATGATAGCAAAACTGTTCTCAAATCTTCGTACTTGACAATACTAACATGAGCCCGAAAGGAGAAAGATCAAGGATCAAACGCAGCTTGCCAGATGACTGAAAGTCACGTAAAGGGAATTACAGAGCATCAGGGAATGCATGGAACACTTCATGAATGTATCCACACCACAATAACTCAAACGCCGCTTCATCAACAAAATCACTCTGAGCACGAGTAGAATTTGATTTCTCGGACAGGCATCAGCCGTGACCCTGGTGGCTGCATGAAAAGCAAATATCCTGGTAGAATCTTCGTGGATAAGTGAAAGAAGAGCGATCCGGAACAAAAAGGAGTAAAGGCAGGACTAGGATTAAGTTTGACCTCTCAACAAGAGAGAGGTTACTAAGTAAGTAGCTACAGGATGAGTGTGATTATTAGAAATGACTGCACTGCTAGAAACAGATGTTAGAAATATGAGAATACTAGCACTCATTCTATTGCCTTACAGTTTCTGGCCAGTGCCCAAATCCTTGGTATTTAGCTATTATGAGGTCTACTTCAGTTACTTCGGTGTTACAACCAGGTTAAAACCATTCACGTAGCTGAGCTTACAAGCAGCGCGCCCATTCTCTGATTGGTCATTCAGAATGACATCACAGTTGAACATTTAGAACATTCATGCCCATGCATCAGAAACAGATAAAGTTATCACTTGTTTGAATAAATATTATATTTAGAAGCAATTTCCAGGTACTGAAAGTTTAGCAAATCGGTATTGTCTTACTCTGCAATTTCAAAAAAAAAAAGTCAGCATCGTATTGTTGGAGTAAGACTTTCTATTACAGTCACGCACTTCTTGGATGATTTTTAAGCCAGAAATTTAAGCTCCCAGATCAGATACTAGATCCAAACTGGTAATTGCACTCTGTACAGCTGAAATATCTATACCAAACCAATTGACTTCAGAGCTGTTGAATTGTTTTCTCTCTCCTTCTGCCAGCTTGCAAAACGTTTTATATACTACCGTGTTTTGGAATCTATACCTTTCAGAACAGCTTCTTTAACAGATTTCACAGCCTCCTCCAAATAAAGGTTTCTAAAATATTTAGTGGAAATTGAGAATAATTATGCTGTGCGTGGACAAATCTCAATTGTGACTCAGCTAACAAATGGTGAGCTGAGTCACAATTGCGAGAAATTTCATGTGGAATTATTACCTCACAACACAAATTAACACAAAAAGGAAAACATGCAAAATCCACCAATTGTTTTATTAAAAAGCCTCTGTGATATGAATGGCTAGTGCGGTATGAGAAGTATTTTCCAATCCTGGTCAGTTTGTTTGACATTGGTTTCAGGATCCACATGCCATTAAACAATGCTGTGTCATAGCAACACAAGACACTGACTGGGATTGGAAAATACTTCTCAAACTCTTAAACAAATGAGTAAACAAACTAAATCACTACAGCAGTGTGTGTGGTTTGGATTTGTGATTCGTGATTCATATTAAATTTGACCAATTTTACTTTTATTTTTTCCTAGAATTGTTCATGGTTTGAGAAGCTATATCAAATACTTGAAAGTGTTTCAACCTCCATCCAAACACCTCAAAGTTGGTTAAAAAATCTTGGCTGCACCTTGTTTTTCAGTGTTTAGACATTGGATGAAACACACTTTTCTGTGTTTGATATATTACGTGGGGATCCACCAAGTACAAGAACTGAACTGAGTCCACTCTCAATGGTTGACATCTACAAAGTGTTCAGGTATTATACTTGGCCACCACATAATTGGGGAATTGCTTCATGGGCCTACTCTACCCTTATGACACTTAATTTCAAGATACAAGAACTGTTTAATAAATGAGCAGGAGTGTTTTATTAGGTTTAAAATACGAGGTAAGCTGAGGGTTTTAAAGCTGATGAAACATCAGTGAGTTTATTGAACAGCTTATGAAATGTCTAGGTGCATGTTCTCAGGTTCTTCTGAATTTTGCACCAAATAATCCAAGTTAAAGTTTACACAAATGAGGACATTTATCAGATTTAAAACCTTCACAGTCTATGATTCCTATTGTGTTCCCCTCATTAATTATTTATGTTAAAAAACTCATGAATAATTAATGAGCAAAACACATTTGAAATCATTGACCATGAAGGAGTTTTTATATCTGATGTAGAATCCTCTTCATTTGCATAAACTTTAACTTGGATTTTCTCTGGCAAATTTAGTTCATTCCTCAAAAATTCAGTAGAAAATGA
>WUAP02155753.1:0-10382 GCA_015163945.2 Stichodactyla helianthus
AAAAATCAATTCAATATTCGAATAATGAAATCATTAATGCAGTCTAGGGGGGCACGCTTCATGTCCTTTGACTGTAACTGCTGGGTTTCTATAGTGATAATATTCTAACCTATCAAGTTATATTTGGAAATATGATTACATCATTCATCAATGGGGTGAGGAAAGTCGAAAATTATAACCGGAAGTTTTCTTGAAATGCACCCGGAAGTGAAACTGCAACCACAGGGAGCCCAAGCTTAGCTTGTGTAAATGTTTTTAAAAGATAGAGAAATATAAATACAAAAATGCTACCATTTCTTTTTTACAGCATTCACATACCCTCTAGAGTGAGTGAATGTTTAAAAAAATAGATGGAGAATACTAATTTTTATTAAAACTTTCCCAAAACCAAGCTTGGGCTCCCTGTGCTACGGCTTCCGAAAGCGTTGGTTGATTCAAGATGGCGGATCGTGATCGCAGAAATCGTGCCGGTCGTTCCCGCTCTCGATCTACCTCTAGAGACAGAGAAAGAACCAACAGACAGGCCAGAGAGAGAGAACCACCAAAAGACGTGAAAACAATCGATAGAGAAAAGGTAAAAATGAAGGCAAACCTGCACAATTTTGCCTTGTTGTTTGTCAATGTCATTTCCATGTGGTTGAGTGCCTCAAAAAGCGATCAAAATGTTTATATAAATAAGCATTAACAGTTGTTATCTATTTCTTTACACCTTAGCTAAGATTATAGTAAATTAAGTTTTGTGTCGATTGTATATTTTTTACAGACTTGCCCTCTTCTTCTTAGAGTATTTTGCAGCAAAGGTCGACACCATAGGTAGGTTGTTTAAGAAAAATCAACATGCTTACAAACATGAATTTGTATGTAAAACAATTCAAGATTGAAGCTTGCAAGGCCTTGAAAAGATAATGTGTAGTGCAAATACTTTATCAAAAAGTTTATATCATTAATTTCTGGTTTTTAGGAATGACGAATATTCAAGAAATAACCTTCCAGCCAATGAATTACAAGTATATACTTGGTAGGTTCTGAAACAAACTAAAACTTTATTATAAAGTTTTGGTCTGTCTGCTGTGGGATTCAAGGAAAAATTATTTCCCTCACTTGAAAAAAGGATATCACACTTATCACTTTGTGACCCCTACCATCATTTTACTCATAAAATTCAATGTGAAATTCTCTCTACGTCCAGTGAATTTTCCTATAGAATCTGATTACTAAGTTTTGCTCTTGAGTGAGAAACAATGAAAGTTTTGTCATAGCTTCTAATGTTTCTAAGGGCAACTGCTATGATAGTACATGAGAATGATTGCCTCTGATTGGCCAATTTTTTGTGGGAACTGAAATACTGTATTGATGAAGTGAAACAAAATCAGCCAATCTGAAGCGATCATTCTCACAGGCTATCATAGCTATTGCCCATAGAAACATTAGGAGCTAAACTTTCAAACTTTATTATGCAAAGCATAGTACAGTGAGTACAGACTTAAATAATTCATGAATTTAATCAGGAACAAGAGTCCCACAAAGCACAAGAATAAATCACATGACATCTTCAGATCCTCCCTACCCCTTACACATATTCCATTCCCTCTCCACGGGGAGGTATCTCAGAAATATTTTTGTGAACCACAACATACATTCTTCTCGACACTCCCCAGGGCTTATATAGTCCAATCTAACTCTGGAGGAATCATTTATACATTTACAAGTCTGTTTAATTTGATGGCATGTTGATTTCATGCAGAATATCTTTTTGATTCCCAGGAAGGATGCTACACTGAAAGAGCTAATGAACCTTGTCAAAGAAGTCAACCCAGATGGAAGGCAGAAAGGCACAGTATTTAGCTTCTCAACAGTATTTCCAGACCCAAGGCGTCCTGGATTCATTATGAAGGATATAGGCTCAACTACAGCTGGAAGGAAAGGCCCAGATGACAGCGTCACTCTGGAGTCCAAAAAGTTTCAGATAGGAGACTACATTGATGTAGCTATACAGATACCAAGAGTGGCACGAAGGGATAGGCCTTATTGAAGTATTTAAACACCAGACCCATTCTGACATTGAGTGGGCTGTGAGTTCTTCACTTATTCAGAATTATTAGCGTGGGCAGTCACCTCATTTTTGACCTTGCTTTACCTGAAAAAACTAAGAAAGATTTAAAAATCGAGATTTCTATATTTTTTTCCCCATGAAACCCATATTTCTCATCTGTCATTTCTTAATGGAAACCTTTATACTTTGACTTTAAAGTATTTTTTCGCATTAAACCTCACAAATCTAACCTAACGTTTGTATTCTACATTAGCACAGGTTGACATCAATGATATTACGCCCGCTCTCATAACCAGCATTTCATTTTGTCATTTTATATTTTGCTTTTCTTAGTTTTTAATCATTTAAGAGTTCTACTTTATCTAAAAAAGTCATAGTAAAACTAAATCTACAAACAGATTTACAGTACCAACTTCTGTTCAGAAAAGTCTGGTCCAAATTTTGGGCTTCAATTTTGTAGCTCTTATTATTCTGAGGTTACAAGCAACCTTACATTCAGAAATATTTATAATAAAAAAAGTTCTCTCTAGTGTGTGTGCAAAGTTTGGTTTCCAGATTGCTAAAGTTAGTCAACTATATTTTCAGTGGAATCGGCCTTTAGATCGAGGGGTTGCTCTCATTTGAGACTTGGAAGCAAGTTTGCCTTTTCCAATGGTACTGGGCTTAGGAGACTGTGATCTAGGTATCGCAGGTCCGCCTACAGCAATATCTGGATTGACTTTCTTACTGTAGAGCTTGGCTGAAATAGTAAGAAAATATATTAATAATATGATGGATATATCACCTCTCGAATTTAAGAAAGAACTGATGACAAGCCGCAAAAAAAAAAAAAAAAAAAAAAAACAAGAAAAGGGTAACTGATGAATTCAAAGGAACGTTAAACTAAAAAAACATGATAACTAATGTCATAAATTTGAACAATTTTACCTAGAAAATCTGGAATGGATTCCGACACTCCCTTAAGCAAGGGGACATAAACTGACTGCCTCGTCTTTGAGTTGGTATCCTCGGCTTCGAAGGAAAAAATACTGTACAGTTAGCATTAGAAAAATATAAATCTAAGACAAATAATTTTTCAGGGGTGGATCCAGGATTTTTGAGAGCGGGGTGACTGAAATCTCAAAACGTTGAATGTACTGTGTTATATGTACGGAGTGCAAGGGGGTTTCACGTGATCCGTAATTGGTTTAAAATAACAGATAACTAACGGATAACTAACCACGTTCGACGAAAAAATGAAAACATTTTAAAATTTTATATATTTCTAAAATGCTGATGTCAAGATCAAAAATATATATTTTACTGGCCAAAAAGGGGGGTTACTAATCACCACCGTCACCACCCCTAAATCCGCCCCTGTTTTTACAGGATCAACATACTGATTTGGAGAAGTATAAAAGTGCTGCGATTTGATAAATATGTTGAAGCATATTCATTTGGTTGACGCCCTGGGAGATTCTTTAACAAGCCGTTTTCATCAGCCAAATCGATGACATCTGAAACAGAAAAAGGCCAAAAAAAATGTTAAAAAGCAGTGGAATACACGTTTCACATCTAAAGTCATTTAATTAATTAACTTAAAAGCGAAAAAAGAAAGAGTTTGAGGCTTTATTTTGCCTAGTTTTGAACAAATAACAATTAACGTACCATCGCTTTGACAGTTGCATCGTTCTTTGATGTTTTCGTACAAAATTTTCGACTGACAATTTGTATTGAAAAGACAATGTTCATCATCTAAAAGAGTTCAAAAATTAGCATTCTTCATGTCTTCATACACAGTTTTAAAAAATCACAAAAACAACAGATTGAAGTTTGGTGAACGAGTACATGAACTCCAAAAACGTCAGTTTTTGAAGTTGAAAATGAACGGAATTACATTATACCTCCAAACCGAACAGTCATAAACATGATAAAATGTAGCTTTGTTTTTCAGTTTTGACCATCAAAATCTTCAAAATTTAAGCAAAATGTAAGCAAAAAGGAGACAAAAAACGAGAAGAACTTGCAGAAACTTTCACAAAAAACAAGCGGAAGTGACGTCATAATCTTCAAAAACGGTCGGACCAGGCCGTCTCTGTTTTTCAAAATATATCTAATCAAAATGTGTGGTTTTTTTTTTTTTTTTTTTTTTAATAAAATTTTTACAAAGAAGAACGACCGACACTAAGAACGGCTGTGAAGGAGACTATAGCATTTTCGGATGCTTTCATATTTAAGGTGAAAAATGTTCAGAATTTTTATCTAATTTAAAATTATACTTTACTAAAATATACGATGGCATCAATGCAAACAATACTCTTGTATAACCTATCTTACATTTGTTTGCTTCTCTTCATTTTTTCTTTTCTTTTTCTTTTTTCTTTTGTTCAAAATTTTCAAGTTGGTATTTAGTCTCCAGTCTTCCGAGAAGAACACGGCCATGTTCGTAAACAGTCATGTTGCTATGGCTACCATCGTCCTTCAGTTCAAGGTTGTAAAGGAGCAGGCAAGAAATGGCAATCAAACTACCTGAAAATATCGCTGAAAAATAAATCCTCACGATGTCTAAACAAGAAAGAACAAAGACAATAGATTATTTTAACCTGGATCCGTACAATGAAGCCGAGGTATGTGCGTTTTTGAGAAGCATTCTCGTGTAAAAAGCCAAGTTCTTCATCAAGATTGCTGTCCAGATTTGAAGTCTGGCGAACATTTTACTTCATAAAATACTCTTTTATAGCTAAAAAATCGCTGTTTTTACTAGCCTCAGAACGCAAAACCAATCCTTTAAGTATCTATTCTTTTAGTTTGCCTCTTTGGAGTTGAGGTTAAGGCCTCTGTTTCGAAATTTTTTGTTTTTGTGTCATATCCTATCAGGTACAAAATATTAATAAGTCTTAACTTAATGGTTCAAATACTTCACACCAAACCACATATGAATTATAGATTTTGCAGCAAGCTGGGATTTAGCTAGATGAATAGTTTTAGTATTCCAGGCGTTTGAATGTTTAAGATATTTTCGCACAATCTTTTTTAATAACGAAACATGTTTCAGGTCGAAAGAAAGTATTTGAACTCCAAGCCCTCATGTTTTATCATCATCGGGAAACCGGTAGGTTAAATCTAACGATTCTTACTAGATATTTATTAGTTTATTAGCTTGGCAAGTACTGTGAGTTACTTGCTGTGGAACTTTTAAAAGGGTCTGCTAATTATTATTTATTTGAGGGATCGTGGGATGAAGGTAGATCAAAGATTTTATAATGAAGGCATTTGAAAAATTGAATAAATAACTGGTTGTCTCTGATTTATAATTTGTTACTAGAAGTTTAAGTAAGTAAATAAAAGTAATAAAAAAGAGCCCCCTTCATTTAGTTGTAAGCCCCCCACCCCCACCCCCCAAAAAAAACATAAGACACCCAAAAATTCTCTCCCTAAAAATGAACAGTTCCCACTTAGTTCATATTGTTTTATTAGGGATGTGGGAAGACTACATTGGCTAGAAAGCTGGCACAAGCTTGGAAATGTGAATTTGTTAATGGTAAGTAAGAATAGACATTTTTCAAATTTGCAAAATACTCCTGTAAGTATAGATTTAAGACTTGTTTTTGCAGGGCTAGCCTCATTTCAGTGTCAAAGTATTCATAAATACCAACAAGAAAACGAAGGAAAAAAAACTACAACAGTACAAGCACTTTGAAATTCCACAGAGCTTCACTGAAATGTGAATATTCTGCGCAAAAATGAGGCTAACCCTGCATAACAATTTAGCAATTGAAAATGGAGTATTAATAAGGAGTAGTAACATAATTATGAGAAACTACAATACACAGTTAAAGACACAGCAGGGTGAATTACTATACCAGGATATATGGATGCCCTGGTTTAATGTATGATGAACACATCTAGCTTGTTATCCAACATGACCATGGTATTGGCAGTTCTACAGTAATTCCCATTGTTTTCACAGGCAATGAGGTCATCAACATGGCAATTGAAATGCAGACAGAATTGGGAATTAAGGTATAAAATAATTTTAAATTAACCAGATGATTTTATATCCTAAGTATATTTCATATAAACTGTTGTCAAAAAAACTTTCAGGCTCAAGAAATCCTTTTGCGTGGTGAAGCAATCCCTGAAGAACTGGCCTCAAAGATGCTGCTAGACAAGATCAACTCCCCAGAGGTTGCTCATCATGGTAAGAAGTTTGTTTATATTGACCTTTAGTATTAATAAAACCTTCAAGTTTGAAAGTCCTTTTAACTAAAAGAAAATTGCGGCCACAACTCTCATAATTTTCCTTCTAATAATCTTGATTTGTTTATTTTAACAGGTTACATACTCGATGGTTTTCCATCATTAAGTGAAGATTGGCTGTCCTTAGCAGATCAACTTGAATTAGTGAAGAACCTTCCATTGCCACCTGACTTCATCATTAATATCAAGGTAAGTAAATTTTTCAGCAAATGAAATCTGTTGTAGTATATATTGATCAAACCATTGTTAACCTCTGCACAAAAGCTCAAGATCTCGTTTAAACCATTTTTCCAACTAAGAGTTTTTAGGTCTTGTGCATCAGATTAAACACACTTAAATTTAGAAAATATTTTTAAGATTGATCAATAAATTGAATAGATTCCTGACAAAGACCTTGCAGTTCGGAGGCAAGAACAGAAACTTGACCCCCTGACTGGCATGTTGTATGCAAGAAGTGAATATGCACCTGAGCCATTGAAAGCTTCGGATACAGAAAATGTGGATGAAGATGAAGAAGGCATGGAAGAAGAAGAGGAAGCAGAGGAGGAAGAAGAAGAAATACTGGAAGAAGTAGAGGATTATCCCGTAAGTAAAGTCAATAAAATGAAATATGCAGTCATAGTTACTAGAGGGAGAAGGTTAGGAAACCTATTGTTATGGGTCTTTGTTCGCTTTTGAGATTGAACTGGTCTTGAAGGTGCACAATTTTTTATTTATGCTCATCCAAAACAGTTACTGCAAAACAAGGAAATATAAACTTTGTTGATGGGATTATTGTAAGGAAAATTCCGATATCTATTATAAATCTTTAGGTATTTTGGACCAGCTAGCCAGAAGAAACATTTTGGTCTGTTCACTCAGCCATAGTCAGCAAGGGTAAAACAATGACAAAACAAAAGATTGTGCACCATCACGCTTGAAAAAAACTGAACAAAAACCTACAACAAAAGGGTTTCCTAACCATCCCCCTCGAGTAACTATAATGCAGTGCAAATGAACAAATTACTATTTAATATACAGAGGATATTACATGAGCCCACAGAGATACGAATTTTATCTTTGAGTGTTGATGATATCTCTGCAAGAGAACATGTAATGTTCTGTTTATTTTATAAATATTGATGAAATATCCAGGATCAGGGAAGAATTTTAAGACCATTTGTGATTGGTTGATACAAGGGTAGTCATGGCAGTGGTGATATCTTCACATGTGAAGGATAAAAATGATATTTTCATTGTGTACGAAGTTTTAGAAACTGGAGAAATCCTGGTATTTCATTGATATTTATATAATAATCTCTATTTATCATTAATTAGTGGGAAAGGGTCATGTTTCACTTTTGAGGTACACATAAAAAATGATGACCTTATCCAGTACCCACAAATTAATAATAATTTACTTTGGAAATCCTCTCAGATTACTTGTCTCCATTTCTCATTCATTTTCTTATCCATTCTATTCATTTTTTTTTGTAACACAGGAAGATGAAGAAAAAGAAGAACCATCTCCTGAACTGATTTCAAGGCTTGTCACAAGACCAGAAGATCTTCCACAAAATGTCACTGCCAGCATTAAGCATTACAAGGACATGGTTCTTAGGACATTGGAGGTACATGAATAAGAGTAATGATAATCAGACTTTTTATCATTGATTTTGTAACTGTCAGATTTTTAATAAGAAGTCCTATGCAGTAATAGTGTTCAACCTTGTTTTATTTTTTTCATATGTACAGGATTATATGGCTGATCATGACCAACAGAAGCTGATTGAACTAAATGGAAATGAGAACCAGAGAGTGTTGTTTAGGGTAGGTATTAACAATCATGATGATGATGATGATGATGACTGATGATGACATTGATGTTGGCATGAAAGATACTTTGATTGTGGAGATGATGAGAACAGTAGAAAAGAAAGTTGATGTTGTGGATATAAGTGACAATGATGATGATGATGGTGAAGTGATGGTTAATGATGTTGTTAATGTGCAATATGTGATATATTATAGATGGCTAGCTTAGTAAATTCTTACTGCTTGATAGTAGAGCATATATGTCATTCTCATAAAAAGTGGGGGCCTGAAGCCCTCCCAAGTTCCCCGTCTCCACCGTCCCTGGTGATGATGATGGTGATGGTAGTGATGGTGATGATGATGGTGATGATGATGATAATGGTGATGGTGGTGATGATGGTGGTGATGATGATGATGATGGTGATGATGGTGATGATGGTGATAATGGTGATGGTGGTGATGATGGTGATGATGATGATGGTGATGATGATGATAATGGTGATGATGATGATGATGGTGGTGGTGGTGGTGGTGATGGTGGTGATGATGGTGATGATGATAATGGTGATGGTGGTGATGATGGTGGTGATGATGATGATGATGATGGTGATGATGGTGATGATGATGGTGATGATGATGGTGATGGTGATGGTGATGGTGATGATGATGGTGATGGTGATGGTGATGGTGATGGTGATGGTGATGATGATGATGATGATGATGATGATGATGATGATGGTGGTGATGATGATGATGATGGTGATGATGGTGATGATGGTGATAATGGTGATGGTGATGGTGATGGTGATGGTGATGGTGATGATGATGATGATGATGATAATGGTGATGGTGGTGATGATGATGATGATGGTGATGATGGTGATGATGGTGATAATGGTGATGGTGGTGATGATGGTGATGATGATGATGGTGATGATGATGATGGTGATGATGATGATAATGGTGATGATGATGATGGTGGTGGTGGTGGTGGTGGTGATGGTGGTGATGATGGTGATGATGATAATGGTGATGGTGGTGATGATGGTGGTGATGATGATGATGATGATGGTGATGATGGTGATGATGATGGTGATGATGATGGTGATGGTGATGATGATGATGATGGTGATGATGATGGTGATGGTGATGGTGATGATGATGATGATGATGATGATGATGATGATGGTGATGGTGTTGGTGGTGATGTTGATGGAAGTCATGCTGCTGGTGCTGTCTCACCCTGTATTCTGATTCTCCACAGCATCTCATGATGAAGCTAAACACATTTGTTTTGAACCGTGCCCTGGTCCCATTACGCCTTCAAGGTTCAGAAGAATCAGAGGAAATCTCAGATGACACTGACACTGATGACCTTCTGAGAACTCTTGCTGCTTCAGAAATGATTGCAGCCAAATTTCGATGGCGGCGCAGCAAGTGGGGGAGAAACTGCCCTGTTTCATTGAAAGAGGGTAACATTGTTTCAGGAACTGTTCAATACTCTGTCAGGTAATCAATTCCACCATTAAGATTACCTATCAATTACTGATTTAGTAATAATAACAATATTAATTTAAGCTATGGGATTTTTTATGTGTATAGTGTACGTGTGTGATAACTGATAAAAGGAAATTTGTAGCACTGTAGAAAAAGGATACTTAATTTTACTGATGTTAAAGCTTTCGCCCTTCGTCAGGGTATAAGTGTAAAGTAAGGGCAAGAGTTGGTATAAAGAGAAGCGGAAAAGTTAATTACTACCAAATTCACTAAACTGTTCACAGTCTGAAAATAACGATCCATCGGATTTGAATTTGGATCGATCGAAATGATCATGTGACATTGCATACTTTTACGCACGTAGAATGCAGTGGCGACGTTTGGCTTGTGAACTTTGCAATTTTATGCCAAATATGGAAAACTTTGACATAAAACTGCAGAGTTCAAACGCCAAATGACAGTACAACATTCCACGTGCGTAAAAGTATGCAATGTATGATCATTTCGATCGATCTAAATTCAAATCCCATGGATCGTTATTTTCAGACTGTGAACAGTTTAGTGAATTTGGTAGTAACCAATTGGAAAGTTAGAGGAGAAAAGAACAGCTTAGTAGAAAGAAAATCACTCATTCATACCATTGGGCTTGAGTACCCAATGAATCAGTGAATCAATGAATGAGGCACATCTCTCACATGTACATGTATGTGTGAGCCCGAGGGGGGGACTCCCTTATAAAAGGGGCGGGGGTCCTCGTCGTCCCTTTTAGGGTTTGAAATCAGTGTTTTGGTCCCGCTTA
>WUAP02155775.1:0-10380 GCA_015163945.2 Stichodactyla helianthus
AATTAGTTGTATAAACTAAATAATTTGACACTTAAATAAAGTTATTATTATTATTATTATTATTATTATTATTATTAAAAGGATCAGAGATGGTGTTTGGTTTTTGTTTGTCAAGACTTTTTAAGCTCCTTCATCTGGTGAACCTTTTCAAGACTCGAAAAAATGGTTCTCACTGTCATTCATGTCTCATTGGTAAGTTCCCTTCACTTTTTGAGTCGTCGGTGACAGAGTTTCCAACTTAAAAGACGTTGCACCACGATTTATGCAAGTGTTGTCAATACCAATCGTCGTTGACCCTGGAATTATCCTTCTCCTTTGGCACCGACAGAGCAGGGCGTCACGGAAACCCTTCCTGAAGTTATCGTTGAACAGAACGTAGATACAAGGATTAATAGCACTGTTAGCATGTCCAATGAAGTAGCCAAAATACCTTAACCACGTAGGAGGTCCACAAGGGTCTCTGCCGTAAAAGTACAGAAACTGGCTAACGTAAAGAGGAAGCCAACACATCGCGAACAAGATCACTACAATTAATAGCATCCTAAGGACTTTCTTTTTCGATTGATCTGCTCGCTGTTCATTCATCTCGCTTCGTTGACCGGGTAGTTTTCGTATCCATAGCTTATAAATGATAAATGAGTACAAGACAGATATTGCGATAAGAGGAATGGCGTAGAAAAAGAGGAAGAGAGCGATGGTGTAGTCTTTTGGGACTGAACTCGTGCTTATGTCCTCTAAATGCCACGTTTCATCGCAAACGTACCGCCCAGGTTCACCAGCAGGCACGACATTCATTGCGTACAAAAATGGCGCGCTAACTCCAATGGCAAGCGTCCATGCTACAAACATCATTCCATACGCGACTGGAAACGTAACGTAGCGACGAAGAGGAAAAACCACGGCAAAGAAACGATCGCTTGCAATTGTGGTCATGTTCCAGACTGAACTCCCCACAGACACAGCCTGGATGAAGGGAATCAACTTACATAAAGCTATGCCAAGCTTTCCTTCGACCCAGTAACTCGACGTCTTAAAAAACGACGCGGTCGTCGAGGGCATGTTGATCACTGTCAGAAGTAAATCGGCTATTGCCATGTTAATTATTAAGTAGTTGGTGACTGTGTGCATACGTCGGTTCATAGAAACAGTACAAATTACGAGAATGTTCCCAGTGAATGACATGATTATCATAATAATGTAGAAAACGCCCATTACGATCACACCGACTTCACCCAACGATGTGTAAACGCAAAAATCTTGATCGTTGAATGTTGTGTTGTTCATTGTCAGTTCTTTTGGATTTTCTAGAAAGAACAAGACACAAATATTAGCAAAATAAGTTTTTAACAAAGACTACAAAGCCATCAAAACTGATTTACAAAATGGTGAATACTTTTTTGACTTAAACGATGAAGTTTCTGCGAAGGAAACTGAGTGTTGTTATATGAGCAGGGTGACAAGAATTTGCCAAAGTTTTCGCTATATTTTTACTGTCCTTCAAACGAATATTAAAAGAAAGACTTTTATCTGCTTTTAGAAAACTCGTTTAAACTGAAATACTAGAGAATTAATGAAGAAAAAGAGAGAGAGAGAGAGAAAGAGGTTTGTATACAGCAAAAATAAAGTCTACGCTGGTACGGCTACGAAGAATATCAGATCCGCTCTAACGCTGAAATGGCTTCCCGTTGCTTCGTGTGAGTAAACCAATCACAACAACTATCATTTAGACTTTTTATGCGCACACAAGTGACCTCTTTCATAATGGCGGCAGCTCATTAGAATAATGTTATAAATTTTAATGTTTATCTAAGTCAAATTTGAAAATATGAGGGAAAATGTCGAAATCTTTAAGGAATTACAAGTATTTTAAGAAGTGAGAAAACATGAAAACCAGGCCACCAAGGATCAATACAAAGTTATCTAATTTTGATCCACAATATCTTTTTTAATTTTGCTGCTATTCCATTCAAACTTTCCAAAGTTACTGATTTTTAAGATTTCTTTGAGATGGTATAAGTTATTTGAAGAAGATCCTTATTTACTAGGTTTAGAAATCTGCTATTATGAAAAAGGTCTATCACAACTTTATCGAGTATATCGATAAAGTTTTCTTTCAGAACTTGAAATGTTTGACAAATGAAAAACAATTTGTTTTAAACATTGTCATTGTTTCTGAAGGGTTTAACAGCCAGCTGGGAGGGCCGTTGTCCAATACTCTGACAAATTTATGCATAGCATTGTATTGTATTATATTGCTATAACAATAGTTTAACAATACATTCTAGAACGAAACAATGCAAAACAATGAATTACAATACAATGCTATGCATAAATTTGTCAGAGTATTGGATAAGTATGCCAGCTGGTGATAAACGAGGAACAAATAACTGAAACTACTTAGCATATGCCAAGAAAAATCAGGGAAATTCGCACCAAGAGTGTAAAAAAAACTGTTCAATTATCATGTTATTCGCAATTACACTTATTTATGTTTAACGGTATATATGTTTTTATATATATGTATTTAACTTTCATTTTTTAATATGTGTAAATAAAATAACTCATTGCCACTAGCTTCTCAAGGTCTCAAAATCGAGAGTTTATATTTTCGGTGTATTTTCGATGGAGACGATAAAAATTCGATCAAAAGTACGAAATCTCAAAAGTATTAGATTTGCTACCTTTGGCTTTGCATTTTAGTAGTTTTAAAGGCTCATTTGAGAAGGAAAAAAAAGGAAGAAGAAGAAGAAGGGGGAAAAAAGAAAGAAAGAAAGAAAAGAAAAGAATACGAAGAATGAAAACGGATTAAGGAGTGTTAAGTCCTATAACCAAGAACCGGAGTTTTAGAAGTGATTTTACATAGGAAGCAAAGTGCAAGTTAATTAAGTCTGCAAACATTCTCATACTTTGAACCATTGTTTGTAAACTTAAAATAAATCGCACATAATTGAATGATAGGTGAATGAAACTTGCGTTTATAGATTGTTTTTTTGATTCTCTATGCTACGGTTAGCTTCGTCAACCTTGGTGTAGCTGTCATTACACGGGGCATGAGATTCTAGAGTGGCTCCATGCAGTTTTTAAAACCGCAATATTGACTGAAGTAGGCTAGAATTTTTTGCTTTAAAAATATATATTTGAATAAGAAGTCTAGCGTACTTACATTAAAATCTACTTGGATTCTTTGAACAAAGCAATCGACTTGTGTCCGGAAATTCGAAGAAAGCTTTCGCTGTTTATGTGAAAGTTTGAAGTCAAACCAGCGACACTTTTTGGGTGTTCACAAGAGCAGCTCTAGTATTGTCAAACGCTCTAAGGGAATTGTCTTTTTAAAGGTAGAAAATGCCAACCACTGAGGCATTGAATGTGCTTAGATTTTGGCGATAGACATCATGCTGTGATGATAATACATCGCTCCGTACTGAATTGAACCTGTTGGGAGACGTAATTGAGACAACCCGTTCGCGCACACCTACGTCAAACTGTTGTTTTGGATGCAAAAAAGGTTAACCAATACAATTTCTTTATTTTGTAGGGAGTATTTTAAAACATAAGAATTGAAATAGAAGGAGAAAAATTACATCTTTAGCAGGAGTGTTTATCTTACAGGACGTGCAGTAAGATATCAGTTTTTTTAAGGAGACTCCAACTTATTGGGAGTGGATTTCGTGATTTCTTTAAATCGCTCATATCGCATCAAAAACACTCGGATATTTCTGAATTTAGCATATGCACTAGCTTATACAAACATTTAGGCTTTTAACGGTGTATTCGAAAATTAATTAACTTTTGATTCGCGTTTGCCGTTACGGGCTGATTTTAACAGTGGTGTTTCATAATTTTGTCCTCCTGTTCGCTCAAAAATCGATCGATTTCCTTGAAACTTCAGATTCTTGGTAAATGGATTGACACAATTTTATCTGTCGAGTTTGGATAAAATCTATCAAGTGCAAGTACCAGTAGCAGCGCGACGAAAATAGGCCTAAAAACTGACTATAAAAATAATGCATCGATAGATTTCCTCAGCTAACGTTGGCTGAACTGAACGGACAACAACAACGGATAATGATAATTAATCATTAAGCAATTGTTACTAAAAACATAGCGAAAAAATACAGGACATAAACTTTGATAACGAAGAAGTAATCGTGAGAACTTCCGTCATTTCATGCTGCCTCGAACAAGCAGAATTTATAGAGAATGAACATTTTCAAAGCGGTATTTAGCAAGGAATTGGTCGTAATAAAAAACCTGGAAATTTTGTCTTGCAAATGTATGCATGACGTACAAATGCTCCTAGACATAGAACAAAACGACTAAAATTAGAGAGAAAAATCCCGAAAAAGAAAAATCTTACAAGATCAGTTAAGAAAAAGTAGGACTTCCTATTTATTCAGTGAAATTAGAAGAATAAGACCATTAGGTGTCTGAACGAGGACTTAATCAATTTGATTAAAAACGAGATTTAAATCACGATTATTATCGCACAGTTGGTTTTGCTGGGATGTGAAATTCCGCTTCAGCAGCGGAGATAAATCGTGAAGTTTAATTGGTCAAAATAAACACGTAATTTATATGAAAATTACCGCTACATCCACAAACTAACCGTTAATTTCGTCAACGATATAATTTTAGGAGAAGATGATGTTAATAGTTTGAACTTTTAGGTTAACACGCGATCGTGAGACTTGGGATTTGAACAAATCGGAAACCGAGCTGCGATCTATCTCTAGTAATCAATCACGAAGCTTTTTGACTGTTGTGGTTCGTAGCGACATACCTCTTATTACTTTGTAAGTTTGGCGATAAGAACTCTATTCAAGAGCAGCGGAGATAAATCGTGAAGTTTGGTCAAAACAAACACGTAATTTATATGAAAATTACCGCCACATCTACAAACTAACCGTTAATTTCGTCAATGATATAATTTTAGGAGAAGATAATGCTAATACTTTGAACTTTTAGGTTAACACGCGAAGGTGAGAACTTTGGGATTTGAACAAATCGGAAACCGAGCTGCGATCTATCTCTAGTAACCAATCACGAAGCTTTTTGACTGTTGTGGTTCGTAGCGAAATACCTCTTATTACTTTGTAAGTTTGGCGATAAGAACTCTATTCAAGAGCAGCGGAGATAAATCGTAAAGTTTGGTCAAAACAAACACGTAATTTATATGAAAATTACCGCCACATCTACAAACTAACCGTTAATTTCGTCAATGATATAATTTTAGGAGAAGATAATGTCAATATTTTGAACTTTTAGGTTAACACGCGAAGGTGAGAGCTTTGGGATTTGAACAAATCTGAAACCGAGCTGCGATCTATCTCTAGTAACCAATCACGAAGCTTTTTGACTGTTGTGGCTCGTAGCGACATACCTCTTATTACTTTGTAAGTTTAGCGATAAGAACTCTATTCAAGAAAATATAAAACGGCCTGTGTTTATCTGCTTTTTCGTGTCCAATTTATTTCTTAATTTGTAAACATTACTAAATCTTTTCAATAGCGTTTATCGACCCTTGTAGGGTGTCTAAGGAAACTACTAATCCAATTAACTATAATTTCTCTGTTTTTAGTTCATAATAAAGTCAGTTTTCGTAATTAAAAAGCCGTAAACAAATGCCGACATCATTAAGAGATTATTCGTTTTGGGGACGTGTACTGAATGTTTTGAATTAGAACATCTATCTATTGAATCAGTACTTGGATGAGTAATTGATTTACACTACTGCAGTGCCTCAAGTGCTCAGCAAGAACAAAACACTAGAACATGAAGAGATCGCTAGAAAAAATCAACAAAATCAAATAAATCACGTCCTAAAAAGCTGTTTTGTTTCCATTTTGACATCGGAATGTATTTCAGATTAAAAACAATAGCACCACACGCTCCTATGAGCTATTAAATTAATATAGCTGTAATAATGACAATAACGGTCCGGATATTTTTGCTGTAGAACGCCTTAAGGTGCTGTTACACTAGGCAATTTTCCTTTCACAATTGACAAGCACAGTGGCTTTGTATCGACAAAAACACTTTATGCTAATGTATTGAGAAATCCTCTATTGAGTCAACAGTCAACAACTGTTTGATTGTCAACATTGACATTTTTCGCTGTGCTGTTATGAAATTATTAGTTAAAGTTTTCCAATGCCACTTTGACAACTTTATGTAACCGGGAAAACCAACATGACAACGTTGTTTAAACTATGTCTTCTGCCACAGTGACTGTACAAATGAAAAGCAAACATTTTTAGATCCAGATTCCAAGTACTACCTTCCCTGAAAACAATGATCGTCTTGCACTTTATGGTATTTATAATTGTTGGTTAAGTAAAAAAGCAAAGTTGGCTACAGATTTGACTGCAATTTTGTTTATTTGGCGTCCAATATTTTTGCATTATTTGGTGTAAATTAATTTATGATAAACGTCGTTCTGTAAGCCTTTGTGAAACTAATTTGTAAAAAGAATCAATGACAGCCCCTTGTAATTTCTTCCAAGACATTTTTGAAAACGCTAGTCTGTTTTCAACCCCGCACGCGCTTCCTTTGATTACTAGCCGCTTTATATTCATACTTTCGGTCAGTTCCGTTACTGAAAAACTCTCGAAATGATTAATTGTTTACAAAGAACCAAAAATCACACATTTCAAGGGAGCCTCTTAATAGCAAACTAACTCCTTTAGAGACCAAATAGCTATTGAAAAGAAAAGAGAGTTTGTTGTATACTGATTGCGCAGCGTTCATACGCCGCTTTTGGGGCAAACCAAGAAACTTTTTTTCAAGTTTGTCTCTTACCTTATTCTTAGTATCTTTGAAGTACAATTATTCACCTTCAAGTCGATAAAGTCGTTTACTTTTACAAAACCAGCCTCAAACTATTTGTACAACGTCGAATGATGAATTGTTTTAGTCTGTGAACGTGTTTATACTGTCATTGACTGAAGTTAATCAAAGCGACCACCACCAGAACTCATACCTATGAACCTGAAAAAAGAATCTGTTGAGTATTACATGGAGGAAATGGCTTTAAAGTTAATCATGATCATCCTCATTGTGGCAACTATAAATCATCTTAAAGCCGTCGGTATGGAACTGAAGCTGCCTTGAAGACAAGCTTATACGAATATTGACGCATTTTTTCGTAACTAAAGGCAAAAACAAAAAGCATTATTGCCACTTTTGGAGCCTCCTAGTCCTAGAATGAACTAGACTTTGACAAAGAGAGGAAATGATATAATCATTACCTTTGTTTTAATGAGAAAAAAGATGATTAAAGACCCTCTATCGAGTTAAACTTTAAATCAAGAATTGTTATGCAGTGTGAGATAGATCGACCAATTCGCTTTTCAATGGCTTTCCTAGAGTGACGACTTGCGACGAAGATTTTCCAAGTCGTCGATCGTGAGAATTTAGACAGCTGTTGTCTCCCTAGAATTCTTCAGCCTTGGATCAAGATTCCTTGAACGAAATAAAATTTAATCATGAACAAATGAATACTAACTTAAACCAAAAGGTGCGAACGTAATTACCTTGAGGAGATTGATTAAATATTGAGTGACTAATTTCACTCAAACACCTTGTTAAAAGTCCATGAAAATATCTTCGAGTACCCAAATCGAATCGAAATTAAACTGTTAATAAATTCGTATTAAAACGAGGGAATATTTTTTACAAAAGAATTGAGCTGTCAGTGTAAAATGCCCAAGACGGAGTCAGTTCTTTGTCATGATTTCACTTATTGACGGCGTGACTTTGTTTGTGCTGTATGAGTTTACTAGGATTAAGAGCTCTCCAAATGTTTATGTAGCAAGGAGAGAATTAAAAACAGAACAAATCTAAGATCTTCATGTAAAAACAAACTGTAAGAGTGATGAAATTTGCTTGATCAACGATAGCACAGATAGCACACAGAAGGTCAAACACATGTCCTGATGTCCCACGGCTTGATCGCAAGCGACATATTCTTTTGAAAACAAAAGGAGAAATCGGGAAACTAAGGTATTCTATTTACATAATTCATTATGGAGCCCTTAGGAATTAAAAACAAATAATACAGAAAGTTTATCAATAAGACATCGAATTCACAACTGATAAATATAAAAGAATTATAAAAGAGGAAAAATCTTGGAGGGTAAGGTGTATTTTTTAAATGACAGGGGGTGGGTCATGACTAAAATAAGATCTTATACTGTTTTGCCCAGTGACACTGAAGAAGAAAGTGACAGTCAGGGGCGTAGCCAGTCCCTGTTGGTAGTTCCAATCCTGTTAGTAGTTTTTTTTAGCGCGCTTGATAGCAAATAGGTTAGTGCAAAATTCGCTGAATCCATCATTTTTACTCAGGGTTGTATCAAAGAAAATCATCGTCACTCTGTAGAAACCTAAACACCTAAGTAGTCACGTGATAAGTTCACACGACTTACTGATGTTCTGAAAACAGGTTTTGCTCCCCACCCCCCAACCCCAAAGGTAAAATCCTGGCTACGCCCCTGTAGTGATAATGGCCTTGTACTCTCTGTACTGTGTGACAGTGACACCAGCAGTCAGAGTTGAAGGAGAGTAAACCCCTCCTCCTACAACCTCCGATACTTCAGTCTTATTTCATATGGTTACTACAGACAATTCATTTCACTTCAGTCATACTTTCAGGTGTCTCGAGGTAGTTTTTCAGTTACTACGCTTCCACTTTTCATGCGGTGAATTGATAGACTTCCCCTAATCTAATCAAAACATCTTTTGCACCAGTTATCGGGCTAATATGTATGTTTCGATTGATGTCAATTTCCGCTCGATCGACATAACCATGGCAACGATAAACAAAGATGGCTGAAGTCAGTTTTGTCAACTTACAGTTTCAACGGTATTCAGTTACCGAACATTAATTAATAATGATGGCTGGTGTCGCATTAAACAAAAAAACTTATTCAAGAGCTTAGTTTTAAGTATGGGAATGTAAAAGCCGAGTACAAAACGAAAAGTCAGCTTACAATTCAAGGAGTTTCATAGTTGCCAGCAAGACATTAATATGGATTACTGGTATCACCTTAAACAAAGAATCTTACTCAAGAGAGGTTTTGAAATGAGAGTGCACACTGACCAAAGTAAAAGTACAAAAAGTCAACTTACATTTCAAGGGTATTCAGTGAGTGTTCGTCGGACGATTTCTGTCCCAACAAATGCCACTAGCAGCTCAAAACGGCGCAATCCCCAAAATGGTAATTTATTATCGGATAAGTATTATTCACAAATTCTTCCTCACGACAGAGAGAGCGAAAGAATAAAGTTTATATTGAAAACAAAATTAATACTGCTCATCCTTTCAAATTATATTCTAAACTAAATGGTAATAACTTGGTGTTCTGTCTCATGCAAAGGCCAGCTGTTGGGGACAAAACCTGCCACACGCCGATTGGTTCGTTCGGCTGTTTGTCTTTTTCAGTCCAATGCCAGATAAAGCTTTTTTCGTCTGTTTTTCTTGTGGAGCCCTGTATTTCATTATAGATTTAGATACAATAGCACATTGATTACAAACCACCTTTAGCAGCCGGTTTTTTTTTTTTTTTTTAATCTAGTTGGAGAAAAGCTGTCCTGAGCTCGAAATTTCACATAGCAGTCTTTGTATATAAGTATAGAAACCAAAATAACTAAAATGGCGAAAAACGATGAAATTGCTAGAAATATTTGCCTCCTTCGCATGCTCATCACAGGGAGCCCAACACTGTTTTTCCATCCCCGAAACATGCTATTTCAAAGAGCTAGTCGTCTGTACACAGAGAAAGCCTCAACTTATTTTTTTAGACAAGTTTTTTCCCCTGATACTCAGCCAAAGCTTGCACTACGCTAATTTTTTTATCAAAGAAACATTTATGTCAAGGAAAAAATTCAATTTTGCAGATGAATCCCCAGCTGAGTTTTATTGGTTTATTGGATGTTTTTCTTTGGATGTCTCGGGGGTATCCATGGCAATATATCCCTGTGGAAGTAACTAGAACATCAATTTTTGATATCGAACCTGAAACCGCCTTTGGGGTGATCTAAGTTTAGTAGTAGATCCAAATGATTAAGATTGGGAGGAAATGAAGTTCCATTGTTTCCATTGAAACAAAGGATAGCGGATCCGTAGCAAAAAGGAGCCAGAAAGGATATCATGAAAGTGGGTGGGTTGGAGGGCGAATCTATTAGCGAGTGCGGACCGCGCACTTCCCTTCCTTCCCCCCCTTACACTTTACCTTCACTTCTAGTAGTATAGGGATTGGTGATTCCATATCACAGCCGAGGATTTACTGCATTTTACGAGAACCCTCCAGAAGGTGTGTTTTTCCAATGAATTACCGTCTAAAGTGGTGGTTGCAGCAATTTTGTAAAATCAATTTTTTATCT
>WUAP02155786.1:0-25611 GCA_015163945.2 Stichodactyla helianthus
TATTTCATTCTTGGATTATATAATGAAAACTTTTAAAAAAATATTCAATTCTTCATTTCAATAATCGAATAATCAAACAAAGATTCGATTATTGTTTTGAATATTCGAATATTATTTCAAATATTCATGTTTTGTGTTCATGCATGAAGTTCGTTGACTGTAAAAGCTCATGAGATATTAGGTGTTCTTGCAAGAGCACCATTTAGAGTTTCCAACCAAGTCCATTGTATGAGTCTTAATAGAACACAGACTTTGGTAGTCCCTGACTCTTCAAGCTGGGGATGGCTTGTGGGCAAGCAGGGCATGGACTAACAGGTCTTCAATTTCCAATGCAAGACCTGGCCTAGGTCTATAATTTGAAATTATAGACATGGAACAGGTTTTGAATTTAAATTCAAAACCTGCTAGTCAGCCCTGCTCTCCCCTGCTGATTATCAAAGCTGCCTCTGGCTTTAAGAATGTAGGTTTCTGGATTTCAAAACCTACATAAAACAATGGAATTGGGGTGTGGCTGATTTTTAACTTAAAAAATTACAACTACAATAACTGCACTACAGTATATTTTGATCAGTTTTAGTTGTAAACTTTGAAATGAACATGTTAAGAATCAGGTAACTAAATGACCATAGGTTGTGTACTGAAACTACCTATTAACATGTATCAAGCTTGATGTACACTTCAACAAAGGTTGTTGCAGGATCAATTGACAATTGACAATTAGGAGAGCATAAGGGCGACAGTACTTTTAACTCTAATTAATTTATTCATGGCTTCAATTGATACTGTGGTGCAACTTTCCATGCTGTCTGCTTCTGTAGGCGAATGTGTCTGAGTGTGTGTTTCATGTGAATAAATTAATTAAAGTTTAATTTACCAACATCCCTTGTGGTCTCCTATTGTCAATTGTCAATCAATGCCACAATGTTTTTTGAAATAAGTGTATATTGAAACAATCACAATTCTTGCACATGCACACACACACACACACAGTTTAGTGGACAAAATAATAAAAGAACAGACCCCAACGTAGGGTATGAATTTAACTCTTGCAAACTCACAAAATGTAAGTAAAATTTTGTTTATTGAGTAAAATAAAATTCAACTAGCAAAGTTTTGCAAGACAATACAGTATTATCACTGCCAGGAAATTGAAGGATTGAAAAGTTTAGAAATCCATGTGGTTTCCACAGCATGTTAAGTTTTGATGACAATCAACTTTGATGTTTTTGCTGATTTAAAGATTTAAAATAAGACCTACTAGCAAGGTTTTGCTAGTGGTTTCCAAAATTAAATTTGTGTCCTGCAATGCCTAACTAGTTGATCCAACCAGGTGGCTATGAATGAGATTATAATTGTGATTTTATAAATATTTGCTGTTGATTTCATCAAGTAGGGGGGTCTAGAGGACAGAGTGATGGATCATGGGTTTTATCATCTGGAGAAGGACTGAGTGGTCTGACTGGACATCCTGTCAGGTAAAGTATATAATGAACAAGGAGTCCCTAGAGGACATCTATAGACCCTATGTAAAAAGCCATGAATAGGGAATACCATTTTGCATTCAGTTGGTAAAGATATAATAGCCAGTGTTTGAAAGAGCATGCTTAAGATAAATGCTCCTTTCTGTAGTTTCCCACAATTCTTTAGGATTTGCATGCACTAGCAAGGTCAGGGTAAAAAAACATTGAAAACTGATCATAGTTTTGAGGAAATTTGTGCATTGTGTCTAAACAAGAACAGGAAAAGCTCTGTTATTTACTAAATAACAAACCATTTGCATCCTTCTTTTGCATTTTAATCCACATTTGACAAAACACCGTTGTTTTCCCTTCAAATTTCTGAAGTCTCCTTCATATACTTTGCCCCTGACCAGACCCTGACCTCACTTGCACGTGCTAAATCAAGGAGAATAATGGGTATCTCCAGGAAGGTCCATAAAATTTCAGGGTACTGGCATAAATACCTGGGAAGTTACAGCAATTTAGAAGGATTTGTATCCAAAACACAGACAAGGCCTGATAGCCTCATTTTCATGTTTTTAGCACATTTTAAATGCTTGTAACTCTGCAAGGATTTATCATTATTCTTTGAAACTGTGCACTTTTACTAATTCACTAATGGTCTTTCATGTGAAGACAAAATATTTTCTCCATTCATTTTAAAGCTTTTGATGCAAATTAATGGTGGTCATTTTTCATAGGGTCCTTTAAGTGAGAATAAGTTGGTTCCCTATTTCATGGCCTTTGATTTGATACCAACTAGCTTGATACCATTAATTTTTTTTATTGCAGATGGGGGTCTGGGCATACAGCTGTGGCAATGCGGGCTTCCAACCGTCCTTCCAGCCGTGGCTGTGGGCGTGTAGTCAGAAGAGGTGCTGGTCGTGGTGGTGGCAGTGGTTGGGTGCTTGGGTCAAGAGCTGTTGTACCTGCTTCTGCAGTTCCTGAAGAACTGGTTAGTCAGGTATGGTACCAGTAATGAAGATTTAAGAATTCCTTAGTATTGAGAGCCTGGGAGGGGGGGGGGGGGAGCAATGTGTGAAATCAACTATTTATTGGAGGGTAAGAAGTGACAGTAATCTGATATTGATAAGTTTGTGGCCTTCTTTACTGTCTCTAAATCAAAGGGACTGTCCAGGTAATCCCCATTAACATGGTCATTCAAGCCATCCTTGTGAAGGTCTACTGCACTAGTTTGCAGAATGATGTAACTTTGCAGCGTCTTCATTCCAATTATTTTAAGCCATGCTTGTCAGTCTTGTCAGAAATTGAGGTCATAATCCACACAGTCCATTGCTCAAGTGACTGAGCAAACCAAAATGAAAGAAAGAAAAATAATAGAAAATGATAGGACCAGAACCTTAGAGGTCATTGGGGGATGTACATTGTGATGATATACATTAGCACCCATGGTTTTGAATTGTAAATTATTAATTTTGTAGCATTTGAATTAGAGTACCGTATTTCATTCTTCTAAGCTGACTTGAGTTAAAATAAAATTGAAAATTATACATGACAAATAACATCATAAGGATTAGGGTGACACTATAAACAGAGAACTAAACAGACTGCAGTATTTACACTGTCCCTAACTGCCAGTTCTTAAGTTTTCATATCCTTTGTTTTTCTTTTTAGGCTCAAGTTGTGTTGCAGGGCAAGTCTCGTGCTGCCATCATCCGTGAACTACAAAGAACTGTAAGTTTGATTCATTATTTCAGCAAAAATCTAACAACTTTATGACTGAAAAAAATAAAAATCAATAACGTGATTGATATTGACTGCTAACTGTTCATGGTTTAGAATTTGGATGTCAATTTAGCTGTTAATAATCTTCTGAGTCGAGATGAAGAAGAAGGTGATGACCAGGAAGAAAGCTCAGAGTACTTGCCTGGTGGTATGTGGATGATTTATTCATTTTATTGTTTAATTGTGCATGTAATATGTGAAAGCAAAAAAGGATTCAATATCTTTGGAATTTAGCAAGTAATAAAAATTTTAGTTGTAAGATTTTAGGCACAATTCACTTGGACCTCTGTTAATCACCACTGTCTGGGACTTGATGGCAGAGAACAAGAGAATCATGAATTAAATTACCACACTTTTTATACACTTTCATCCTTCCCAACCTTATCATTCTGATGAAGACTGCCACAGCTGCTTTAAACTTTTCCAGAGAGTGAAAACTGTAAAGCATCTTCAGTTCTGGGCCCGCTGTAATTGGCTATGCTGTTGTGGTGTCCCTGCCATTCTTGTCATTGTTTGTCATTCTTCTTCTTCTTTTTTTTCTTCTGTTCGTGTTATTTGGCGAAGTTAATAAATGAAATGAAATGAAATAGTTTCGTCATTATTAAGATACAGACCAAGAATTTATACAATAAAAAAATGATTTTTCAGATGATTTGATGTCATTACTTGATGCTGGAGTTCATGTTGAAGACCCATCACTTATTGTCGACCAAGAAGCCATTTTCCATGATGACATGTTCTACAGTCAACAATACAGTAGTCTTCACAGACGCACACCCAGTGGAGGGCGTGGCAGCCGAGCAACAGCAGCAGCTGACAGGGATGCTCCTAGTGAAAGAGATCCTGATCGTCCAAGAGAAAGAGAATCCCTCAGCCGTGACCAGTTTGACAGGTGGTGGGGGAATGTTCATCTGTGTGGTGGGGAATCTGGCAGTAGTAGTCGTGCAAGTAAAGTGGCTGCTCAAGAAAAGAATGTCACAGCTGTGAGGAACCCAGCTTCTGATCCTGTAACAGTGCATGATCAGCTGCAATGGTGGCCATCAATGGTAAATGCCATTGTATACACCCTGTGCAATATTTGCTTGTTTCCACATTACATCATGGCCATGCTGGCACCATTTAATGAAAGATTTCCTTTTGCCTGTAGCACTAACATGGCTGAGAGGTTTTCTCTCATTGAAGAAAGAACTCATTTTCAGATTTTATTATGATGTCACATCAAAACAATCTATTGTTTAAATGCTAAGGATCATGGTTGTGGAAGGGGACAAAACAGTAGCAATGCAATGACAATTGATATTAAATACATTTTCTAGGCTGTAGAAAAGCAGTAATGTCACCAAATGCAGTAAATATTGAAGAAATAGAAAATATGCGTGCGTACTGTGTACAGTTATAAAGCATGTGGGTATGGGCAGTTGAGAAGTATTGAAGCATTTGGCTATGACTTGTGCTTCAACACTTCTCTCATGTTCTGCCCATACCCATGTGTTTTATAACTGCACACAGCACAGTGAAAGAATTTCCTATTTCTTTATAAAATACAAAAGTGCAAATGTGTGTGCAATGCGGCCAATCAGAAAGTGAGATTCTTGGTGGTAGTTATTTTATAATGTGTATTAAACACCAGTACATCTTATGTTTGGAAAACAGAAAATTTGAGAGTAAACTTTTCTTAGCAGAGTACATTTTGATCAACTTTCTATTGTTGTGGATGATTCTGTCCACCTCATAAACAAGCCATGACATCATAATGAAGTGGTTATCTTTTTGATAATCTCTAGGATGGACAAAGTCCCAGATTTCTTCACATAGCATCAATGTATTCAGAAATGGTAGCAATAGGGATAGATGGAAGGCTTTACCAGTGGCGCTGGAGTGACCCACTGCCTTACTCTGGTGACACTAGCTCTGGGGGGTCACCTGTTTATCACCCACGTACCAGGTCTCTGGGTCTGGTAGATGAGAAAATTATCTCTGTTTCAGCATCAACTATTAGAGCCTCTGCTCTGACTGAAACGGGAAAGGTATGTGTTACATGTTTCTAGACTTCATAGCCCTATCAACTGTTTTATTGATTTTATTCATAAAAATATACAACAGAAATATACAACAAAAGTCTAAGAAATTTCAGTTGTTTTATCTCCCAAACATGATTTCACATGAAGCCTTGCCTTCATGCATCTTTTTCAAGAGCTTGGAAGTTGGCTTTTGGATGACCAAAAATAAAATATTTTCACATAAGAACATTCTTTGATTCTCTGTCAATACTAAGAGTTTTCCTCCATATAGAGGTTTTGCACGACCACGTGACGGCAGCCATGTTGCATGGCAGAACAATAGAATCTCTTTCCTCTAAGGGATTGAATTCTTTCTCACGTAAAACAATTTTGTTTCTGCCATCCAACATGGCTGCCATTGCAAAACCTTTCAGGGGCAGATCCAGGATATTTCTAAGGGAGGTGACTTTCAAGACTCGCGTACATGCTTTGGGGAGAAACCACAAGAAACCCCCAAAAAAGCGTGATAAACATCCAACAGGACATAATAACAACAGGGCTTGAAATCAATAGAGAATAACAGAAATAATGATACAATAATCCAATGTAAAAGTGATGTAAAAATCAAGCATTAAGACTAAAGATTGACTTTTTGAGTGATTTATAATGTATTTATAATGGGAATTTCCTACAAAAGGGGGTGACTACTCACCCCCTTCACCACCCCTGGATCCGCCCCTGTCTTTATTGAATTGTGTTGGGAATTGCTGGAAAAGGTTTAATACAAGTAACAGTGTAATTTCAGTTTTATTTCACTGTTTTGCAGGTGGCCAGCTGGATTGATGAAACACTAGCCTCTGTTGCTGGTAAACTAGAGCACATAGCACAGTGTTTTACTGAAGTCATTCCAGACAAGATATCAGCTATACACACTTGTTCCCTGTACACCTGTGCTCAGACTGTGTCAGGAGCTTTACTGTGGTGGTAAGGAAAAGGAAATGCTACAATTTTCAGAAAATTCTAGGTAGTCTTTCCTGAAATCTATTCACAGTGGTTAAAAAACAGCACTTTCAAACCAATTACTTATTTTTGGCCAAAATTCAATTAATGTTAGAAACAAAAACCACAGACTTTATCAGTGTGATAAGTTCTTGTTGGTTGCAAACTTTTATCAGTTAGGAAAACAGATGGAAAAGTTATTCATCTTTGAAGTTTTTGCCCTGGTCATTTAAACACAGTGGGCAAAAAATAGGAAATTTCAGTTTTGAGTTGAGGTTGGAGTAGACAAACGTGCACATTTACTGCTCTTTTTTTCCCCAACCTCAGCATGAAACTGTTGTCTTGTGGTGATTCTAGACAATCCCACAAAGCTTTATTCCTCACCATGGGGGGGATTTTACTTTGCCAGGGATACATCGTAGGTTAGAGGATTTTGGGTCGGTTGAGCAGTAGTTGGCATACTGTCTTTTATTTACTATCTTTTACCTACACGTATTTCAAAAAAATTATAGTTGTTAGTATAGGTAGTTATCAAGAGACAGAGGAGATGGATGTAGGTGATGTAATTGCAGAATAATCTAATTGCCATAGCAGTAGTGCTGTTTTCCTGTTAAGTGGTATAACAACATATTTTTGTGTTGAAGGGGTGTCTTGCCATTCCAACAAAGAAAAAAGCTGCTTGAAAAAGCAAGAGCTAGAGCAAGAAGAAACAGGACAACATTCACTAGCTGTATTGTACCTGGCGTCCAGGTAAACCATTAACAATGTGTGCATGTCATCTGTACCATCTTTGTAGGCCAACCTTACCAAATGCTTACATAATTGTATTTTTTGTTACTTTCCAAAAATCATTTTCCATTAACTGAACTCTCGTAAACTTAGCATCATTTTACTAGGAAACTTGACAGAATAACTTATTCCTGTGAGTGGTCTGTTTTACGGCCTAAAGATTAGATTTAACTTAAATTTTTGGTTGTTGTGAACTATACTCCACCATACAGTATGTGGTTGGTAAGTGTCAGCCAACTGACAGCTTACTTAATAGTGCATAGACTCCCAAATTTTTTATTCATTTTCCTACTTATATATTTGATTTTTTAGAACTTGTTTATAGAACTGTGGTAAAAATGTTCAAGCAAAATTTTTGAGAACAATTCTTTAATGTTTTATGGGTTGAAAAGTTTGATTAAAGGTTGAAACTAGTTCCCTGAACATTGAAGTTGTTTTGTGTGAAGGGACTAAACAAATATGTTTCTAAAAATATAAGAACAATGTGAAATCCTTACCTACATGTGTCCTTACCATTGGTCTTAGGTGTGCATGCGTAGCTGTCCCCTCTACCATCCAGGATCTGTTGGGTTTAACATCTCTACTGGCATCCCTCGTGTAGGATACCTCATGGAATCAGCTTGGAATCTTGAGGAGAAGTGCCGTTTTAGAGTTTCACCCCAGCCTGGGGTACCAACATCTAGACCTGTTGATGAGAAGGTACCACCTGAAGCTGATATGCCAACAGTCTTGGGACTTAGTAAGTAAATATTTTAGTGCTTCATTTATACCTCTTATTGACTGAGCATAGGGGCCATACCGTAAGTTATGGACCAAGTTTGTTTTTACTGTCTTATGGCCTAAGGGGTGGGGAAAGATGAGGTTCCATAACTTAAGTACAGACTGAGCAAGTAAAGTTAAAAGACATTCATTATATGGCAAGGCAAACACAAAAATAAGGTTGGTGGTCTGTACCACAAGTTATGGACTGCAAATTGACCAATGAGAACACATAAAATTACCTTGGCATATAAGATGTTTTATTATTTGTAGTGAATAATTAAATTGGCATATGTTTTTAAATGTCATTTTTATCCTCTATCTGCAGAACGCAAGAAAGATTCACTCCCAGAGACAATAGATAGATCAGTAGAAGAATGGGAGCTCAAGAATGTAATATTTGTAGAAGACAAACAAAATATTCCAGTTGGAAAAGTCTTGAAGGTAAATAAACATTCTTTTGTACTTTTGCACTCTTTCCCATGTATGAAAAGCATAGGCCTTTTCTGAGACAAACAAGGTGCACTGTGGTCTAGCTCCTACCCAAACAGTACTATATCAAGCATGATGAACAATAGATGTTGGTACCAAAGCTAAACCACAATGCACCATTTTCACTATCTCAGGAAAGGCTTACTGTTGTGTGGCAGGAACCTTGAAAGACAGAGGTAGTGAACAAAACAACTTTACTTATATGTTAGTTGGCCCAGGGATCAAACCCACAACTAAAGTGGTCAGAGCCAGCCAAATGAAGTAGGTGTCAACAACAACTATACTCCCAGTCAACTATTTCCTTTTCTGCTCTCATTGGGAAAGCTGAATGAATTAATGAATGAATAATTAATTAGTTCTGAGCTAAGAGCATAGCTAATAGCGTAACAGTTCAATAAAACTGCCTGAGGCATGTACAGTAATAGTAATAAGAGCACAATCTTAGGAACAGAAGTTGCCTGATTTTCAAGTTTTTTTCTTAAGGAGGCTTGAAATGGTTTTTGAAATGGTTTTTGAAATGGCATACACTAACAAAAAATGGCCTGGCAAAACTTTATCTGGTTAATGTATGACAGGAAGTAGACCCAAGACCAAAAACCATAAAGTAAAGATTGGAATGAAATTGAAAATATGATGTAAGACATTGCTATGACAATGAATAGAACACTTCTAATGTAAAATTTTTCATTTAAAAAATCATAACTTAAGAACGGCATGGTAAAAATCATTTAAACGAGCTTATTTTAACTTCATGATCCAATCTTTGATTTGAAAGAAAAAGAAAAAAATTTGTAAGATGAAATTCTTAAAAATCAATGAAGTTTATTTTAGGATGTTCCCTCTTACAGAATTTAAAAATTTTTTCTTAGCACTTACGAACCCTAAAATAAAAACCACATACAAAGTTTAAAGAAATTTTACTGTCCAGTTTTTGTTATTTAAGTTTAAATACAAGATGTTTTGAGGACAAAATTTTGATTTTGATCTGTGCATTGTATACGTCATTAAGAGCGCACACACAAAAACCATTTCCAGCCTCCTTAATACCAACTGAAGAAATAATCGTTTACATTATTTTTAATTATATTACATCAGGTTGATGGTGCATATGCCATTGTACGTTTCCCATACAAAGGTGGCTCCACTCAGACAGCCACGCCCACAAGTGACCCCACAGATGAGATTCAAGCACTCCTGCAAGACACTAGAATACTTCGCAAAGATGAGCTGCAGGTTAGTTGTTCTTTGTATACCAAAGAATATAAGTATCATGGTGTTTAGCAGTTGTCCAAGTATCAAAGTATTTTTCTTTGTAGTTGGTGAAATCATCAGCTGCTAACAAGATACCAGACTGTATTCAGCGCATGCCTAAATTACTGTCCATTCCTGCTGGATCTAAAGCTCTTTCAGTTGCTGTTAATTGTAAAGGTAAGCTAAACACTTAAAGCACCTTTCTCCAGCCAGGTGTATAAACAAAATGGGCACCAGCAAATTTTTGGGGATAACTTGGCAAAATACCATGGAATAGCCTGTGGTGGCGTAGCATCCCATATGTAGGGGAGAGAATGCAAATATTTTTGTGCCGACACTGACCTCCAAGTTGACTCTCCCAATTTTGATTGCAAAAGATCTTATTTTACTTTATTATCCAATATGATTGGCAGTTCGGACTCTTACTGTTCACCAATAGACAGCTCTTGGAGCTTATTGGTATGATCTTGACACATAGAAGAGATAGAGTTTTGTCATCAAGCTTTGATGAAAAAGATTGCAGCAAAAAGAATTCAAAAAGGAATAAGACTTGAAACTGATGTATTGCTAGTATGTAATTTACTCATTTTCTTTTAGCTTTCTTTTCTTTATCAGGTTTTGCGTTTAGAAATCTTACACCTCACTGCCCTTCAATGCCTCTCCTCCTACTCATAGATGAGATACATTACTGCCTTGTAGTCTAATCATTTTTTTTTATAATTTAGGTGTTCATGTACTGTTAAAGTCTTCCAGTAATGTCCGTTACGCCCTGTATAGCTTAGCTTCCAGTAAGCCAGAAGCAGGGGGGGTCATGCCAACTGAATGCTCAACTTTCCTCAGCCAAACCACCTCTAAAGACATTAAACTGAGATCTACAGGATGTGTAAGTACTGCATATGAAAGCAAACACCTATGACAAACAGCACATTTATGTGATAGAAAATGACCATGTCGATTGAATCAGTTTCATTGTGTACATGGTCCATGCACAGCTTGTACATGTTATTAAATAGGCCAGCCACACACTGTCAACAAATATTTAGATGTATTGTGCAAGAAGTAGTGTAGTTTTTGGATGCATATTTTTGGGTTACACAAGTTTTCATGTAATAAACTGAATTATTCTACTGTAAACTTAACCCAAATATTTTTATCCTCGCATCCTGTTATAAGAGGTTATTAACCGAGCGCGAGGTCTGTACGGGAAAATATCAGACCGAGCAAGCGAGGTTAATAAATCGTTTATTATATGGCTTTTTTTAGCTGCGTCGACGAAAGACAGGCGAACTTAACTTACCGGTCTGAGATGGGAAAATATCAGACTGGAAATCAGCCAATCAGAGCGCGCATACTATCGTAGCCATACAATAACAGTTATTATTAATTTTTCTCTCCACAGGACTCACTTGTCATGATGACAGACCCCAATGGAACATTGTTTCCTTTGTGTAGGAACTTTGTTGGATCTATAAAGGATCCCACATGGATAGTAAGTCAAGATAATGCTATTGATTGAAAGTCTTGTTGTTGAGGTTTTCGTTCTTGTTCCCGACAGATAATCAGTTCAGGTTGTTTCACATTCTAAACCTTGAAGACGACGGCACATGCATAAAAAAAGACGTACGCTTGACGTCGTGTCGTTGATTTTCTAGACTTTTGTCCCCAATTATTACTACCCACACTACAGACCACTTGCTTATCCAGCTGAAGACAGATGGATGATTGATGGCAATTCATAAATCAGAATACTTTGGGTGACAAACATGAATATAACACGTATGGTTCATTAGCTTATTTGGTGTTTATTGGTGCACTCTATAGGACCTCCCTCCACTTCAGTGTCTTGGTGTTGGTGTCACATCTCTTCGTCCAGGAACCGAGTGCAAGTCCAGGGCAATAGTTGTTGTCATGGCGATGGAGGTATGGTTAACAGTTCTACTCTACTCTACTCCCCTCCTATCCCCTACCAAAATAAACCTGATTTTTATACATTTTATTCACTGTCCAGATTCTGATTGGCCGAGAGCCTACAGTTATTTCGTGATATCTGCAGTAAAATCTCCAGATATGGGATTTATCATGTCGAGTTCAAAGTCCAAGTATTGGACGTGCGCTTAAAAAATAGATTCGTAAAAATAAAAGATAAGAATCTACTAAATTTTCGAAATGTATAATGAAACAATTATTGAATTCGGTTTTCGCATGATATCGTAAATTATCAAGACCTAGAGTCTGTGTTCCTTGGTCTACGTCTTCGGAAGATAACACAGACCTCGGTCTTGATAATTTACGATATCATGCTCAACCTCATCGAGTAATTGCTTATTATTGATTCATTTCTTTGTCATTTCAGCCTCAGAAATTACTGTCCTCTGTACTTGAGTGTGATTATGAGGGGATTAAGAGCTTCCTTGATTCTTTCAGTAGTTCTGCAGGTAAGTCTTATATCATTAACTTTCTTTCTTACTATTTTTATAACAACCAACCAACCAACCAACCAACCAAACAAACAACGTGAAGCGATTAGTAAACTGTACAATAATATTTTTAATAGCAAATATTTTTCTGTGTTATTGTATCGACCCTAAATGTGTGATAAATAAATTATGACTTGTTAAGAACTTGATATCGTCTTTATTCAAGAGTTTTTCGTATCATACCGCGAACGCGTATGGCGTAGTTGGTTATTGCGCTGCCTACTAAGCGAGAGGTTCACGGTTCAATCCTCACACACCCTTTCTCTAATCCGTGTAGATTTAGCTTTAAACACCCTTGAAAACGGAGCACTGATGGAGATAGGGGGGTAAAGTGCGCACCGTCGGCTTCCATTGATAACAACCTCTCAGCTGAAAGAACTACCGACGTTAGAAAAAAAAGTTCAAAAAAAGTTGTCACAGCCAACAAGCAACAAGCGACAAGACCAATACCAAAAGCAAACGTCTGTGGTCAGGACATTAGCCGAGTTTGCAGACAAACATTTGATCTTGGGAAGCATAGCAGCCTGCCTTGTTGTTTTTGGCTGTGACAACGTTTTTGAAATAGATGTGTGCTCTTTCTAAGCAATACGTCACAGGAAAGTTGTTTGTTCCTGTGCATAAGTTACTTATGAAGACTAGTTTTTAGGTCTAATTCCAATCATATTCTGTTCCATGGGATCTTTTCCCGATATCTTCGCCTCAAATAGTTTTTCTTCTTTATTTGACAGCCAGAACAACTGGTCTACTGGATCAGGCACTCAAAGAACGTTGCGATGGCAACCGAAACATCCTCCACGCATGCGTATCCATGTGCTTCCCCACCTCGGCTCATGAACCAGGAGAACCCACCAAGCCTTCCGGCGCTGGAGGTACTGGAGCTGGTGTAGGCAGTAAGCTTGAGTCTTTCAAGGGGGTAGTAGATGCCTTGGCTGCAGCTGTAGCCGCTGCCTCTGCTGCCGTACGACAGAGTAGCGGCAGCTTGGCTGCTGAATGCTGCTTAGCTGATTCTGTCAATGGTTTGTGAATAAATGTCTACCCAGTGTCTTGTGATTCCCATATATGACAGTCGAGTTTCAGAGGGCTGCCAGAATAATCGATGAACATTGCCCGTCACGTGCCTAGCGCATGATTGGTAAAACACTGAGCAAATAAATTCCTGAATGAATTTCTAATGTTTTGTAAATGTAGTCAATGGCAGTCAAGTTTCAAGACTGTCATAAACTATTCAACCCATTACGTATCCGTTCACTCTGACAAATCGTTTGTAAACTAGCCGTCTTTTAGTTCAATTTCGACAACTAATTCCCGTGATTATTTTATCCCTAGATACCCCGACTACTTCGGCTCCTACAACAACATCTCAAAGCAGCGGGTCAACAAACAGGATCGGTGTGCGAGAGATGATGCAGAGAGCAGTATCGGCAGCGAGGTCAGCTTCCTCGACTTTAGCTGGTCTTGATGCCGATGAAGAGGCAGCATCCATCCCTACCCTGCACTGGCCTCCTGACCCACCTAATGAATCTCGATCATCGATACAGAGAGTGGTACAGTCATTAGACAGTAGTAGTGGTAAGTTGATGTACACTGTAAAAGAATACACTGTTCGTAAGGTATGACGTGAAATGTAGTGGCGTAACGTGACGCTACGTATGACTTAGTATGCAGTGGCGTGACGTGAGGCATGGTGACTTGACTTGACGTTATGTATGACGTGTTATGTAGTTCGTGGTGTGACGTGACGCATAGTACCGCTCTTAAACGTAATGGTAACTACAAGCTGTGATTGGCTGATTCACAAAACAATGGAAGGCCATTCCAGTGTTACTGCATACCGTACTGTGTACGTCCTGGAAGTCAGTACCCACTCCGCATACGAAACCTGCTCTAGTGTCACATCTAAACTTCAACCCAATATTTTCATTGTAATGTTTTTCTTTGTTCTTTTCTGTTTCAGAACCAAGCGAAGACGATCCATCGCCGATTCTACCACCTACCACACCAGGAGCATCAACAGCACCTCCAGACGAACCCCTTACCAAGCAGGCCAAAGCTCTTAGATGCCTGAACTTACTGTGTGAAAGCCCTGTGTTGGAGCCTTATCTATTGCAGCTAATGTCGGCAAAGTAAGACTAATGTTTGTTAATAACTTTATCATGCCTTTATCGCAGAGTTTCAGTCCTCGCAGCATTCTGCGCAAACATTTGTACAGGAGGTCTTCAGGTGTTCGTTAACCTCAAGGTTATTCTTTTGCAAATTGGTTGGGGGTAAAGGAACCAGACCCGTCCACTCACCCACGAAGGGAATACTTTTGGTGCAAGGTTTAACCAAACACTAAGGAAACACACGTTTAATCTATTCTATTTTTTGAACTATTTTTGCATTGAGAGAATGTAAAAGTGAGCTAAGAAACTAGTAGCTCTCTGATATCTCTCTCTTATTTCCCCTTCCTTACTTCCTTCCTTATTTCGGCCAGTTTTAGTTTTTGAACCCCAATTCATACTTGGGAGGGAAAGAAGGAAGGAAGGAAGGAAGGAAAGGAGAGAGAGAAAGAAAGAAAGAAACAAACAAACAAAAGAAAAGCGCACGGAACGGTACCATTATTTACTTGTGCTGAGATGAACTGCCTCCTTCAGGTACTCTCGTCGTCTCTAAATTTACGGGCACGAGTGCCAAAATCTTTCTTAAGTGATTTGTTTACACGACGAAAATTAGCGATTCCGTGCCGCAAAACAGAGGATACCGTAATGTAATTGTAATAGTTTTACTTACCAGTCATTTTTTTACTACAAAAAGCCTTTCTTTACTCTAGGAATGCCAATGGTGATACCCCATTCATGGCCGCAGTCAAAGGTCGCGCATACAAAGCTGGTCTAAGCCTGTTTGCTACAGCCAAACTCCTCTCCACCAATGAGAATAATGTATTCGAGAAGAACACCTTTATGTCCATGATTTGTCCACCTGAAAGTCACGCAGACGCGTCTCCTTTGCACGTGCTCTGCTGCAATGACACGTGCTCGTTCACGTGGACAGGGACGGAGCATATTAATCAAGATATTTTTGAGTGTCGTACTTGTGGACTAACGGGATCCCTGTGTTGTTGTACCGAATGCGCCAGGGTTTGTCACAGAGGACACGATTGCAAGTATGTAAACTGTTCAATACCAGAAAATATTTAATAGAAATGAAAAGAAATCGCTAGTCAAATTTCGCCTCAATTTTTGATTCTGATAGCCGCTAGGCCTCATTCTTCGTGTTTATTTGGTCGTAAAGGTCTATTATGAAAAAAGTGACAAAATGTACTGACGGCTTAAAATATTCGATTTGTGTTTAGGCTGAAAAGAACATCGCCTACAGCGTACTGTGACTGCTGGGAAAAGTGCAAATGCAAAGCGCTTATCCCAGGCTCTCAAGTGGCAAGAGGACAGCTGTTGACAAAGCTTATCAGCGAAACTGAACTCGTTACCAAACCTAACGCTAGAGGCGAACACCTTCTGCTCTTCCTGGCCCAGATGGTGGCCAGGCAGGCCGTGGAACAATGCCAACACCGTCCTCATCGTTCGTCAGACTCACGCTCTAAAGCCAAGGCAAAGAGTCTTGGTGCTACTGCCACACCTTTACCTGAACACGACTTGGAACCACCGAGATTTGCACGCAAGGCGTTGGAACAGATAATGCAGGACTGGAGAGCTGTCAAGGCTATGGTGATGGATGGATGTAAACCCGTGGAGGCAAGGTAATGTATACTATCATTTCTGTGATACCAGCCACAAAATTTTTGTCCTCACTCGAGTGCATGTATGATTTCAACCAAAAAAATGCGCTTTATTTTCTATATGCTTCAAACTGCTGAATCTTAAATGCGATAACGTTGTTGCGTGACCAAAATTGAGAAGCCGAAAAGTCCAAACTAATAAAGTAGATTTATCACGATGCAAATTTTGTGAAGCATTTTCTCCCCTTAAAATTGAACTTGCGCTTTTTCATCCTACAACTGCATTTTGACTTCAAGCAATAAATAAGGAATACTGTTTCACTCGACTGCTAAATCATGATAGCCAGCATTAAATTTAGAGGACCATGCTAACAGTAGTAATTTAGCGAAATTTCTCTATCATAGATGCGTGGGAAATTACAGCGATTTAAAATTAGAATAATTTGTATGCGAAACACAGCCAAGGCCTGACTAGCCTTGTTTTCATGTTTTTAGCACATTTCAAATGCTTTTAACTCTTCAAGGATTTGTCATTATTCTTTGAAACTGTGCACATTTACTAATTCACTGATGGTCTTTCATGTGACGACAAAATATTTTTTTCAATTCATTAACTGAAGCTTGTGGTTTATGCAAATTAAAATGTAAGTTTAAAGTTGTTTTTGCCAAGAATTCTACTCCTCCTCCATCATCTTTTGCTGTTCTAACCGTTATTTGTATACATCTTACACCAGGCGTGGCAGTCAGGAATCCCATACGGACGTCACATCAGCAGCAATGTTATCCAGCACTGAACAGGAACGGTATCTGTCTGGACAGGATCGTGCTGTACGTCTAGATGCTTTTACTCATTGCTTGATCGCCAAGTGCACCACTGAGGTAAAGAACGATTATTAGAGCAGATTTCTTATGATGTGAAAAACTCGCGTCACGGTCCGTGCCGTAAGCGTGCCTTGCCGTGACCGTGATGTTTTCTAGAATTTTGACGTGCCTTGCCGTGCCTTGACCGTGTCACGACCGTGTTCGTTTCGCGCGCTTTTCACAGTCCTACGAAATTTGCTCAATTAGAAGTAACAGGAATGGGAAAAAAAGAAATAAAAAAGCAAAGTCTGTACTGTGTGCGTGAACTCTCGTTAAAAATGGATGAGACTGGAAGAGCGAACGTTCTCGATCTTCTTTTTTTCTAACATCAAGAACCAGTAGCATTAATTGATTGACGCGGTTCTCTTTATTACCAGGTACTCGATCACTTACTCAGCACTTTAGTAAACGCTGTCAAGAATTCCTCCAATGCCCACAGTTCAGAAGAAGCAGCAGTTGCTAGACGCTTCGTTCGCTCTGTTACTCGGGTATTCGTGGTATTGGCGTCGGAAATGGCTCCAGCGACTGGCAAACGAAAAGCGTAAGTTATTTGCTTTGGACTTTCTACTAGTTTTTCATCTCATGATTGTTGAGGGATTTTCATAGATGAAACAAAGTTCTTTCCTGAAAATCCTGGGAGTTTGTAAGACTTAGTTTCGTAGCGTTTAACGAGGACGGAGAGCAGATTCAGGGTCTTTAAAGTTTAAACTTAACAAATGCAAAACTATGATTTTAGTGGCGGGGTTGGGAAGTTTAACAAGTGTATCAATTGTTTTCGTCCCAGTGTAACAGTAATCCTTATTACATTTTCATGAATTTGTTGAATATAGTCAGCTAAACGTTACATTTGCCTTGTGCTGATGTTACAGGGGACGATTCGCAAAGACGATTTTTCGCGCAACGGTATGTCGCGAAAAATCGTCGTTACGAATCGTCCTATATAACATCTTATTATATAGATATCAATGCAATACCACAGTGAAGATATCATTTTTATCCTTCACATGTGAAGATATCAACGTTGCCATGACTACCCTTGTATCAACCAATCACAAATGGCCTTAAAAGTTTTCCCTGATCCTGGATATTTCATTGATATTTATAAAATAAACAGAACAGTACATGGTCGCTTAGAGATACGAATTTTATCTTATCGTGTTGAATATCTCTCATGCATCAACACTCGAAGATAAAATTCGTATCTCCAAGTAATATCCTCTATACCTTAAATCTCTAACTGTCGCGTGTATATTGATTTAGGAGCTTCGTTCAACCACTTATCAAATGCCGTCGAGCATTTCAAGCGCTGAACATCCTGGCCATCCCTGAACTGGTCCAGGCAGCTGACTCCCTACTAGCACCAGTCCGCCTTGGTGTCTGCCGTCCAGCCCAACCGTTCTCTCTTGTCTCTTCTACACTCGTAGCGACACAAGCTAGTGAAGAGATCTTCTCTGTAGAACCCCTGCCTTTGAAATCTTCCTCGTCGGCTGAGGAATCCAGTACTAATGAAAGGCCTGCGAGTCATAGACATCGTGGACAGAGACATAGACGACGTCAAGCACGTTCGACTGGCAATGATCACGCGCCCCAGGGTGGTGGGGGTGGGGGAGCAAGTGTGGCAGGAACTGGTGGTGTGGACACAGAAATGGTTGAGGTACGCATACGGATAATCATAGGATAAAGTTTAATTTAAAGGCTAGCTTTTATTCGCATCAGAATCAGAATCGGAGTCGGAAGCGCGTCGGAATCGGAATGAGAAAACTTTGATACTCTTAATTGATTACCGGCTCTGAATGAGACGGACCGCGGTGAAGGTCTAACCATGTGCAGAATATATCATAGAGCAATTGCAAACCTTTTACTCAGTTATTTTAAGACGCTGACTTTTGCTCCGGCCGGGGATTGAACCCACGATCTCTCGCAAATCAGAGCGCTGCTCAACCGTAGGGTGGCAGTTTTAGATGTTTTAAAATTGGTTTTAGAGCTGCGCTTTGAAGATCGACTTACAAACAAAATTGGATTCCAAAAAGCATACATTAAGTGCCAATTTTATCTCGTATCCAGGTTGTCGAGTGTGTAGACGTTGGATCCGAAATGCAAGAAGAACGCGAAGAAGGTGGTGACGAAGAACTCGAGAGCGGCGTGGCAGGCAACGAGTCAGACATGGACCTAGACCTCCTGGCCGAGAGTGAGAGTGATAGTGATGAAAGCAATGTAGGTGAAGTAGAGAGCACCGTAAGGCGTATCCGAGTACCGGGTTCTATTATAGGCTCCGATAGTGCTAGTCTGGGAGATCATGGGGAGTTTTGCTCGGAAGATGAGTCGTCTACGGGAGAGGATGACGAAGAGGAAGAAGAGGAAGACGGAGATGAAAGAGAAAGAGATGAGAATGAAGGGGCGCAAGTGGAAACCACTGAAAATACCAGTCGTAATGCTTCAGGTACGGTATTTCATATCTTAGTTATAGTCCGCATCACTCATCTGACAGTATTCTCGGTATTGATCTCACATGCAGTCAGCTGTTAAATGACCAAAAAATGTTCTTAGCTGCGTCCATAAATTTTAACGGTTTATCATTGTTATGTTAATGAGTGTGACACTAGGGGATTGATATTGAGAATATTGTCAGATGAGTGATGCGCACTTTAAAAGACTACTCTAACGTTTCTCTTTAATTGCCTTTTCCATAATAACAAATTACAAGCAAGAAAACTTTTAAACTTTCTAATCATAGTGCTTAAATTCCGGCGCGATGATCGTATTGTAAGATATTCGTGAACACTTGCGACTTAGAACGGTGCTTAGGGCAATGTTCGTATGACTGTGAAAAACCCAAGGTATTTAGAACGTCCATGCCGTACCATGTTGCCGTGTCAAAGCATTTTCATTGGATGAGCAGTGATTTCGCGCTCTATGACTGGCTCAACGGAGCCATTTTTTCCGTACCGCATGTCATCTCACAGTCATAGTCATTTTTTCCTTTTGTTTGATCAACAGCAACAGAGCCCCGCACCACCCCCCACGCGATGCAGTGGGCCATACGCAGTAACCAGCCTCGTACCACCACCACTACTGGTCTAGCTAGCGGTCATTCGGTCACTAGTTCAGGGTTTATATATGTAGACTCGGCTACTATAAGACGAAGTGCAGCGGGAAATGGAGCTGCAGCCAGTACTACTGCGAGTGAGCTAAACAGCAGTAGTTCAAATGAACGGATGGGGAACTCTAGCAGCGCACTAGCCAGGGCCTTTGGTATTGTAGTCAGAGAGGTGAGCTAAGTCTACAAAATGGTGTATTACATGTCATCAGACTTTCAATCTACACATGCTCACGTGATGAAAAAGAGAGACCAGGTGTCGTAATATATATGCTATATTTCCGGTACATTTGACTTGGATTTAGCTTGATGGTACGATAGCTGCCATGTTTGTCTGGTGATGCTGATAAGTCACGTGGTTTCCAAAGGGAGACAACGTAAAATCGGGTTCGATTTCAACCACCCCCGTAACATACTTTCACATTTGAATAATATTGGTCAAAAAACTGAATATTTGGACATTTGAAATTTGCCGATTTTTGTAAACGTGCTGTCACATTGGGCAAATTTTCTTTCAACTTGAGACATTGCTTACCAAACGTGCCTCTTGAGTTTTCTCGCAACGGTTACGAGGCATGTTACACTAGGCAATGTCTCATACAACTTGCCTCACAACAAAATTGCAAGAAAAGTTGCGATGAAAATTGCCTAGTGTAACAACACCTTAAAACTAGTTATTCTTCTAATGTTTACCCCCCCTGGAAGACCTCATGGTTAATTTGTATTACAATATGAAAACCATCGTGGTGGCTATCGTGAATATGATCTCTGTTTGAATTCCAGATAACAGATCTACTAATCTTCGCCCACGATCCCTCCTCACTTCCAATCACTACCCTCATACCTCCTTCCACTACACTTCAAGACTGTTGCACCCTGGTAGACAGAGGACTACAGCCTTGCTGGGACTGGCTGGAGACGGTTATGGATTGCACTGAGTCGCAGCTTAGGTTTGGTCTATCGCTGTCATCTGCTACAGACTCTAGCCACCCTTCCCATCCCCTGCACGAGACTCACCAGAAGGTGGCCAGTAGGGATAGAAGAACACGTGAAGATGCTGCATTACTGAGGTCTTGGGAGAATAAGAGAAGAAGGTGAATAAAATTTGTGTTCATATTATGAAATTAGGAAATGTTTTGGTATTCGGCGGCTTTTCTACGATATGATCATTCATATTGATATGTTAAGTTGGAGCCTTTAGCATATCTGTATCCATGGATGGTGATCGTTCGTTCGTTCCTTCCTTCCTTCCTTTCTTCCTTCCTTCCTTCCTTCCTTCCTCTCTTCCTCTCTTCCTCTCTTCCTCTCTTCCTCTCTTCCTCTCTTCCTCTCTTCCTCTCTTCCTCTCCTTCTTTCTTTCTGAATTTCGTTCTGAATTTCTTTTCCTCTACTGAATTTGAATCTGCGTCCTGTCTGGAATAATAATTGCTACTGAAAAAAGCATTGATGTACGAATATCTATACATTATATAATATTATTTGTTCCAGGAGACACACGACAGCAAGTGTTGGTACCCCAGACGTAGGACGTCAAGACTTCCTCCTCTATTTACTATCATTACTGCGAGGACAGTGCAACGAACACGGTGATACTCTTCCCAAACTCGACGTATCCTCCCTCCGCCATGTTGCCTACGTCATGGATGCTCTCATATACTACCTACGTAATAACCCAAGCGCTGTATCACATGCTAATAAATCCAGCATCGAGAGTACCAAAGCTACAGCTATAGTCGAGACGGTTAACGACGAGGAAGGTAGTGATGATATCGATGATGAAGACAGTAGCAGTCTGCGCCGTGATGATGAATATGATGAAGATACAGAACCAGTCGATGATGAACCCATGCCTACACCAACTACAGGGACACTCCATCAGTTCTTCGTACGTACTGACTCTACCACCGTGCTTGGCTGTGAGCCTCCAGAACCGTTCCATACCCCTATAGAGGAAGCTCTTCCTCTCGCTTGTCAACCTCATCTGCTACATCCAGGAGCGCGAAGGGAGCAGCTGTTTGGAACTGGGTTTGAGAAGAATACTTCTGCTAAGGGTAGGGATAGCACACGAAACATGGCTTTGTCAAAATCGGATGTAACGTTGATGTCGGTGGAACAAGAAGAGGCGGCTGCTGAGACGAGACCATTAAAGGACCAAGAAAATAAAGGTGAGCCGGAATACATAGGTTGGAACTTCTGATGGTCTGGATATAGTCAATTCAAGAAGTGTTATCGTTGACCAGCCTCAATGCTGCGCTACTGGACCAAAAGGGGTATGGGTAGAACTCACCGAAGCGAAACTCACTGTATATCTGATTAGATAGTGTATGCCCGGACGATTCACGTCTTCGGTATGAAAACTGAAGAAGCAGCCATCTAATAATCAACACTTCCAAGGTCTATTCAACCATTTGCTTCAAATTTTATTTGTCATAATAGGAGTCATAACGACTTTGTTTTCCTTTCGCAAAGCCCGAAGACATACATTAATGGGCTCTTGCTCGCCATTCTTATCTTATTAGTAAGCGCGAACAACTCACTTCAGAACAAATATTTGAACCACTTCAGTAATTTCTACCCAGACTTCCTTTAGGTCCAGTCACGTACGCTTAAGGCCGGTCAACGACGTTTTTGAATTGACTGTATACACGGTAAACTATAGCGCAACTACGAACTTGTATCGCGTACCACTGGATCAATCGCACTCATTGTTACACGGAATTACGAAATTGCACTGTGTGACCAACTCTGCAAAGGTTGCGGCCAACAATTCATCTCGCAATTAAAATTATTAAGGCGTGAAAAATACATATGAATATACTGAATGTTTGTTTATCTTTAATTGGAATAGATAGAGAAGGTTCTGGTTCCTCTTCAAGCCAGTCCCAGGCCTTACCTATACCTCGGCCATTCATAACGGGCGGTACCCCAGCTAACTCGTTACTAGGCCGTTGGCGTCTCTGCGTGGAGCTTTTTGGCCGCTTGTTTCTTGAAGATGTTGGGGCCGAACCGTCGTCCGTGTTAGGGGAATTGGGCCGATTTGACGTCAATGAAACGAAATTTAGAAGAGAAATGGAACGACTGCGTAACTCTGCACAAAGAGATCTGACGATCGAGGTACTTATCTTCTATCGCCTAGGTCAATTAGCGACGACAAACCTTTTTGAAATAGAAGCAGCAGAAATAGAGGGAGGGTGTTTGGGGTGTACAACTCCCTCTAAGGACATGAAAGTGCCCTTCCGAACTCCTGTTATGTATGTACTTCTGCCCTGCGTTTGTTTTTGTTTCTTCACAATATTAAATACTTAACTAACTCCACTTCTTACGATCGTCGACAGGTGGAACGTGGTCGTACCACTATTATCCAACAAGCAGTGCGCCAGCTGAACAGCCAGTTTGGTCGACGTGGGCCTCGCTCACGTCCAATGACAATACACCGTGTGAAGGTGTCGTTCAAAGACGAACCGGGGGAGGGTAGTGGAGTGGCTCGTAGCTTTTACACTGCCTTGAGTGAAGCTTTATTATCAGGAGAAAAACTACCAGCCATGGATACGAATAGAAGTGAGTATCGGAACATAAAGTTTTAATTACAATAGACATTTTCCTAGATGCATAAGCACTTTCATCAAATATCACGGGTGGATTCGATAACGAGGCAATTTCCAATGCAGTTCAAATTTGGTGGCAAAGAAAATGGAATCTTACTTTCTTGAGAATTGAAGAATGTTCTTATGTATAAATGTTGCATGGTTTTGTCTTCCAAATAAAACTGCGTTGGGAATTGCTGCAAGAGGTCTAAACTTGACCCCTCACTGGGGTAACTGTACCTGCCTTGCAATTACAGATCACGTGGCTAGACAACGCTTAAATCAAGCAGAGCATCTCAATATTAGTAAGAAGGTGAAGCTTCAATTAAAAATGTTTGACACAGTAGAAATAGCATGAAATATAAAATTGGGAATTTTATAAGGATTTGTATGGGAAAATGTGCTGGACAGCAAGCTCGTACAGTCCAGTACATTTTGCCATACATACTCTTAGAAAACATTCGATTTTTACATTTTATGCCATTTCTGCTGTGTCAAACATTTTGAGCTGAAACTTCACCTTCTTACTAATATCGAGATCTCTTTCCATTTCTGGAGTTCATTTTGACACTGGTGCTTGTATAAGGGTGGTCTAGTCACGTGACCTGTAAGTGCAAAAGGCCTGTTAATTGACAAACGTTAAAGAAAGCGAAGTGAAAATCAACTTCATTATCGCTGAGGGCAGTATCCAGTCAACCTCGGGTTTTTACATCAGCCTCTACTTTACCGTGTTCTCTTTCCTTCCGCAATTCCCTCCTATTCCACTCTAATTCTTTATCCCTCACTCAATTTTTCATAGCAATAGCTCAACGACTTCGTCGCGCAACATACCGTTATAAACGTGACCGTGATCGTGATCGTGATGCACGCCGACGCCTGTCCACCGAAGCAAGACCTTTTCACTTTAGTGGTACAGAGGGTGATGATGGGGACGGTGAATCCCTACCCTACCATAGACAGTCTCTAGGTGAACGACTCTATCCACGGGTACATGCTTTACAACCGGTAAGTAAGCTCTTACTAACATCAAGGTACTTTCTGGTTCAAAATAATTACGCTCTGACACGTGGCTTCTATAGTTCAAAATTTGTCTGCGATGAAGATTGATGCTCGAGATTACAAGATGTTTATTCATAAAGTGCACATCTGTTGGTTTTAAACAGTTGCAAAACGAGTCTTTGATACCAAGGGATTGAGATATTCTGCGATATTTCATAACTGTTTTATTACGTTAATGTTCTATAGTAGTTCTTTCTGGACCCTGCTAATCGAATTGTCATCGATAGACGTTTTCTCAATGTTGCGCGCTCATTAAAATCAAAGAAATTTGTTATTTCATCCTTAGAATGCTTGGAGAATTACTAAGATTTCTTGTCCTGTTCTCTAGACCCTTGCAAGCAAAATTACAGGAATGTTATTGGAACTCTCCCCAGCACAGCTTCTACTACTATTAGCCAGCGAGGATACCTTAAGACAACGTGTTGAAGATGCTGTCGATGTGTTGCTTAGCAACGGAAAGTAAGTGATTGGTTGTCTGTCTTGCCTTGTATGGTGCTTTTTTGTTGGTGTGACAGAAAAAGACTAAGGTTCACACTAAGGGAGATTCACACTAAGTTGAAGGTCATAACTAATAGAGCGGTTTTCGTATGAGTAGCAAACGCCATGGCAAATTCATAGCTGTACCTTAGCAGTAATGTACTCTACTGTAGCCGTAACTACGCGTTGTGATTGGACGATTCGCATGAAAACAATGAGAAGCCATTTCAGTGTTACTGCATACCGTACCGTGTCGTGCTGTAGCTCTACTGCATACCGTACCGTGCACGTGTTGTAAGTCAGTACCGTACTCAGTTCCCGACTAATACAAAACCCGCTCTATGGTAGAACGTACGTAGTACTCAGTTGATGTAATATATTCGTAAAAATATCTTCCCTCAACTCCCACCCTCCAAAATGAACACCTCGTCCCCGCCTTCCCTACTTGCTGCCTGACATTCAACGAGTGCTTTGTTTTCTCTTCACAAAGGAAAGGGTCTGTGAACAAGGATCAAGATGGCGAGACAGCAGGAAGTTCTAGTCTGGAGGGAGAAGACACGAATGAGGATTTCACACCCTTGTTCTACCAGCCTGGTAAAGTGGGTTACTATTCACCAAGACCAGGACTCTGGACTGAAGAAAGACTCAACTGTTATAGAAACGTCGGCAGGTTAGTCATAATAGGACTGTATGGATAGCTCGTTCACCTTATAAAGTACTTGCGGTCCTGCATTCACCTATCCAGTAGCAGTTGAAAAACCGATATTAGTAAGGAACCGGTCAATATTTATGTCCTGGGGGGGGGGGGG
>WUAP02155787.1:0-10380 GCA_015163945.2 Stichodactyla helianthus
TATATCAGATATAAAACTCCTTCATGGTCCCTGATTTCTATTGTGTTTTGCTCATTAATTATTCATGAGTTTTTTAACTAGTAGTAACTGCTCTTAAGAAAGTGACGATTTTCTCAATTCAGGTAAAAGCACATGAAAAATAGTCAACACTACGGTCAAACGACGAACATGCGTGAGTCAAAATGGCTATCAGTTATCCTTCCAGCTAAGCGAATGACTAATCGCGCAAAGCATTGTTGACCAAAACTTGTGGCCCTTCACTCATTGTTTTGGAAATCATTTCTCCCGTGGTTTTTAAATAATAGACCTTTTTACTAATACAGCGACAATCTTGAATATATTAATTTTCATTATTTAAATCTCAATATTATGGGATATCCAGGGGACAAACGAACGCTTTGCCTCCTCGACATCCCATAATATTGATATTTAAACAATGAAAAATTTGAAGAAGGCCGCTGTATCAATAAAAACATTTATTCACAGATGAAATATCGTTCTGATTAAGATTTTTGGACTTTTCTTAGACTCAAAATGTATTGGATTCAATTGTCAATAGTTGTCAAAAGTGCTTGAACATAGGGTCGGCCAAAAGAAATCACAACGCACTGGGATCGGTTAGAAGATGCCTCTCATCTGGTTGACTGCGCATGTGCGTGCGTTTGACCGCTAAAATACAGGTTGGCTGTTCCGCTCTAAATAATTCCCAGTCTCCTGACAGCTAAGTTTATCCTGCTAGCAGGAACAAGTACTGCCAGGACATGTTTGGTTATTGAAGCCTTAACTAGAAGAGCAAGTGAGGAATAATGGGGCCAAGATCATCCATGACTCTATATGGTAACGCACAGTACCATATAGAGTCATGCAGAATGTACAGTACAGGATGCAGAGCACATTTTGTATGAGTGGCAAACGATACGGCAAATTTGTAGACGTACTGTAGCAGTACCGTACTTTACCGTAGCCATAACAACGTGTTGTGATTGGATGATTATCAACAATACTATGGAAACCATTTCAGTGTTAATGCATACCATACCGTGTATGTGTTGTAAGTCAGTACCTTTAGCTTCCCACTCTTACGATAACCGCTCTAATCTACGAAATAGCGCCATTTTTAATTTTTCATCAGTTTTAATTGTTGCATCAATAATAACCGAACCGTGATATTGATATTGTCCCATGTCTTTTACTGTATAAAGATGCTACTTATAGTTTTAATAGTTTTGTCAGTGCTTTTGTCATTCCATGAAATACCCACGATGCAGTGCATATGTAGTTAAAGAGGGTAGACTGGGGACAAGGAGCTGTCTTTTGTATATAAAAGGCTTGCAGAATCATGTGACTTTGCAGAACTTCTCTTGCTTTTATCCTTAGCAAACTAACACATCAGCTTTGTGATGCAAAAGTCAAAGGCGCCATGTTTTCCCATCGGACTTTTCCTAAGTTTGAGAACGTAGTGCATTATGATCAATCTTGGGTACTTCAGACCACGATGCTCCTTGTTTGGTCTGAATAAAGCCTCCTTGGCACAACCTTGCCGTCACTTTGAAGAAATTCTTAATGCTACCAACTAAATGATCAGATGCGTTGATATGGAAATGCCTAGACCAAAATGACCGCCACCCGATTCGCTCATTTGGTAGAGCATCGGTCTCTTGTGCGGGAGGTCGTGGGTTCATGCCCCGGCCGGACCAACATTCATGGTCTTAAAATAACTGAGGAGACGGTGCTGCCTTTGTAATAATATCTGCAAATGGTTAGACCTTCACGTGGCTCGGATGATGACGTTAATGGCGGTCCCGCGCATTTGAATATATTCATATGGATATTTACGCGTTATAAATGCATAGCTTTACCTTTTTTATGATAGTCCACTGCGGATAACTATTGAGTAATCGCGCACGAGATTTCAATCAAGACTGTAGGGAACATAACCATCAGACGAAAATATTCCTTTGCTTGCCCGCCGAAGCCTCGATTTAGATCTTGTGTGCGATCACTCGAACAACGTATCCAAAGCGGGATCCATAAGGGAGTGTTGTGTTTAGAGGCTCGGACACACGATGGGACGTTGCCTGCAACGGGGAAATCGCACCGTGTGCAATGTTGCGCGCGACGTCGCAAAAGTAGAACTTATTTCTACTTCTGCGACGTCACGCGCAACAGTTTGCTGTAGTGGACACACGTTGCGGTTTCACCCGGTGGAAGCAACGTCCCATCGTGTTTCCGAGCCTTAGGAATTTCCATTTGACGAAATTTGTTTTTGAGCTGGCATAACATTGTTTTATAGAGATAATGAATGAGTGAATGTCATCAGATTTTGCAATTGTAAATATTTTAGAGAATTTCACTGTTGGTCAAATATTTCACTAGCATTAATACCTGAATCCATTCAATGTATCACAAAGAATTGTGGTAAAAAGGTTAATATAATTATTGAATTGTTCATCTTAATAAAATAATATGCTTTATATGTTTTAGTTAATTCTGAATTGAATAGAATCGCGATCCACTTTTGATTTAACCACATTTGAAAATTTTCTCGCTTTTTGATTGGCTGAGAGCTTTTGGGAAATAAGAGTCCATACCACGGTGGCGAGTTTGTGCGCGCTGGGATCGTTTCCGAGTCCACCATGAGCGCAAAAAATGTAAGGGTTTTGTGGTAAAAAAAAAAACAAATTAACGATAGTTTCTTGTGGTATGTCCTCTTATTTATCACGGGTGGCGCTATTGGAGGTAGTGTTGTGGTTACTGTGACAGACTAGGAGAAGGCAGTGCAGATAAACCACAGGATGTTCAGCAATGAAACGAAAGGCTTGAATGGACAAGGTTTGTTCTCTGCTTGTTTTGTAGTTGTAAACGATTGTTTGATCGATCTTACAGCTGAGAGGAGAAAGAAACAAGGAGTGTTAGGGCTAATTCAAACGTCGAACTACACACGAGCCGAGCTCATTGAAAACAATGGATAATAAGGCGGTCTTCTTTGATGACATTAGGTTCGGCTCATGTGAAGTTCGACGTTTGACCTGGGCCTTAGAGACGTGAAGGATCCTTAAGAGTGTATGAATAGACCTCTTTACTTTGGGCGTAATGTTTTCATACTTCGGACCACGTGTCATTCTCTTGGGAATTCTTTGTCTGAGTTTCATACATATTAATGTTTCTTCTCAAATGATTCCGAGAAACAAAGAAACAAAACCCAAGGGAATGACACGTGATCTGAAATGGGAAAACATTACGCCCAAGGTAAAGAAATCTATTCAGGTTCAGGCAAAAGCATAATTTCGGCAGAAGAATGGAGATATGGGTTGCCTGCTAAATAATCGAGGGCCGGATGTAAAGTCGTTGAAATTTGAAACATTTATACCGCCTTATTAAAAGATGAGCCTGGATTTCGTGTGATTTTAGCCTCTATATAAATTAAGTTCCTTCTTGAAGCAATAGGTTCCTTGCAGCTAATTCATAGATCCACTCAAACAATAGCTCCACCAATCATGGCGTCACAGTTTTCCCAATGGAATATGGCAGGTCCGACAAACAACAACATAAACCTCTCGATGTCAGGGAGATTTTTAGCTTTTATTGCCGATTCCTCAAATGTATTCTTAGGATGCATAATATCCATCCAAACCCTATATAATTTTTAGCAATCAACATTTGTCTTGATGCCGTAACCCGATAAAATGTTTTGGCTTCTCGGACGTAGCAACAGTAACTATGGAGCAGTGGAACTATGAATGATCACGCTAATGTAACTGCAAGGTAAAAAAAATCCTATTTCGGTTATTCAAAACAAATTTTACTAGATTTGTAATGCTTTAGGTAACAACTTTTTTCAAAATGCTGTTAAACCTTCATAACACGCTTTATATTTACAATATTTAGTATAGTACGTGCACTTTGTTCGCAGCTTCGGTATCGCATATTCATTTTGCATGAAACCTTTCAGGGTGAAGATATTTATATTTATAAGTAGAAAATTACAATTAAAAAGTCCCGACGTCTCTCCGCGCGGTCTTCGCTTGTTTCTTGTCGCTCTTGGTAGCGGCAACGTTTCGTTTTGAAACATAAGTGTATCATCACATGACTTTTATCTAAGAAGGGTCTATTATGAAGGCCCTTACCCTTTGTCCAAGAATACATAATTTGGTAGGCTTGTTTGACTGGGCGTGGTGGTTGCTAGGCACTTCTCAACAAACACATACAGATCACCTTTATCAGACCTTACTCGAAACTTGATGTACAATCGTTGGTTTAGCTGGACGCTGACTGGATAATCGCTGGTGTCGTATGGATCATTGTAGTTGCTATCGGAGTACAAGTCCATGATAAACGTGAAGTTTCCAAACGCTCCTGAGTATTATAAGAAAAAACAATTTCGGATAATTCAAGTTGTTACATTCTTTGCACTGCCGTTGGTATTTATGAATTATTTGTTATTAAACGAGGCTAAACCTATACAAATAAATCTGTGGTCAATTTGCAAGGATTACAACGGTAGTAATAGGTCATTTGCATGATGGCGTCATTTTCAAAATGACGTGACTACCAAAACCAGAATACTTTGTCAAAATGCTTTGTTATTCAAATTTCTCTACTCTCCTAGACCTAGGAATAAAACTAGACAATAGGCCTTTCCCAAAATATGGTTGAGTGAGTCCAGTGCTAGCCAAAGCCTCGATTTCATCACCATAGCAGCTTCTTCGTGTTGTTAGTGTGTAAATTATACATCGTTTTATCAGTAACTCTTCTTTGTTTTATTGTTTAATCATCCCGAAGTCCATTGTATCAGATTAGTACATAGCTCAGTGGACGATGGTTCGTACTGAAATCGAGGCTTTGGCTAGTACTGGACTCACTCAACCATATCTTGGGAAAGGACCATTGGTAAAAGTTGTCTCACAATATACAATGCACAATAGAAGTTACTCAAAGCATTCTGGTCTTGGTAGTAAATTACGCCATAAGTTGCAAATGGCCTATTATGGAATGTGAAACAGGAGTATTCTAAATACTTTACCTTCTTCGGCATTGACTCGTCGTTTCGGCTTGAATGACACCCTATGAACGTACTTCCTCCTGTTGTAGGTACAGTTGAATGGAAGAATCAAGGCATGCTGACGAGTAATAGGGCCTTTCTTGACTGTGGCTTCTGCTCTCACTTCGTTCTGGTATGTAATCTTGTCATCTGTCTGGTTAGTAGTCGTGTTACAGCTGTTAAGAGCTGTACTTAGTTTTATGGTTCTTCCAGTTACATTACCAAGGCAGGATGAGCTACGGAGGTGAAAGGATGACGAGTTGAGGTGGGAGTACATGTTCGTGTCGAGTTCGATTTCCATGGAGTTCTCACGGCATGTCACTTTAGGCGGAATCTGCCATGTCAATAAGAAACATAACTGAGCACTTAAACATCATAGAGCTTACCTATGAGCGAGAAACATGCCGTAGATATATGTTATTAAACGGCTGGGAGGTCCGTATTGAGAAAATAATATTTACCCGAGATCTTTTCAAGACCGAGAGCAAATATTTTTTTCAATACGCACCAACCTAAGCCGTTTAATAAGGTTTAAACAATCAGAGCGAGCGATTCAGTAGGATTCCGGACCGGGGAGGGGGGGGGGGGGAATTATTATATGGTTGCTGAGAGGTCAGGATTTTTTCATCCGGACCTGTCGGCAAAAATTACGTTAATTTTGTTTGCCATGCCATCATAAACCAGTTTTTGACCAAGCGTTAGGTCCGGATGGGGAGATATTGGTCTCCTTTTTTTTTTTTTTTTTTTTTTTTCGTGTGTACGGACCTCCCCCTACCCACTCGGTCTATACAAACACGAAAAAAAGAACTCGACCCATATCCCCCCATCCAGACCTAACGCCTTGGTCAATAACCCCTACGTAATCACGTACACGGGAATGCCGTAACACTAAAATGGCTTCCTATTGCTTTGTGTGTGTGAATCATCCAATCAAAACGGGTTCTTTAAAGTACGGTACGGCTTCCATTTTACCGTATCGTTTTTTGCCTCCTTGCTCTATTGAGATATCTAAAGAGTTTCATCATAATGCATTCTCCTGCATTACAGTCAAATTAGATATTTATCTGATTAAAAAGAATGAATTTTAAAAAAATTCTTCCGCTCAAATGTACGTCGGTCCTTTATCATTAGTGAGAAACAGAAAAAGATGAAATTCACATCCACAATATACCGAGAAACAGTGACGCATGCGTGAATCGACCTGTGGAATCAAGGATGAATATTGCGCCGGTAGAGTACCACAGGACAGTACTGGAAGGACAGCGGTGCTCGCTAAAACCATTCAGTAAAACTAGAATACGGCACTGATGACGTCATCCATAGTTATTTTTAGCCACTAATAAATAATTTTCAATAATTTTTTTATGAACTAATCGGCCTAAATTGAATTCTTTACTTAGAAGCCAGTGTAAATGTTTGGCAACACGTCCGTTCACCACTAGTGGAATTATCCGTCTTTCGATCCCAAAGTAAACTAAGTTCGTTACCAATTGTACGAAAATGTCAGGGTAGTTTGATGCGGGTAACAGCTACGTTTAGGAATTTCAAAGAAAACAGCAGAGATTTGAAGAATTAATTATTTAGTAAAAGAAATTAACAAATCTGTTCAAGCTTAAGACGTCAGCCAAATTAAAACATCTCTCCCGCAAAAGTTGATCATACTACCACCTGCAAATCTGTAAATGACGTTAAAAGAATAAAGAAAAAGATTTATTCAGTATAATCAAAGCCACAGGATGATCCCTAAATACAATGAAGTTTATTTTAATGTGTCAGTGGAGAAACTGTCTTTAGAAACAACCTAAAAGTATATCCGTCATGACATACTTATTCTAGCAATATTTTGCAGGTAAAGACTTTCGAAAAGTCAAATGTCGTAAACAATAATGATAATAACAAAGACGTAGTTACAGCACACGAATCCCAGAAAAATGTGACACTAAAATATATACAGTGGAAGAAAAAGTGTGCCCCATCCTAGAGTAGGAACCGAACTGGAATTTAAAAAACGTAGAAACACAAAGGTGGATAATATGTGCATGCGCTCTAGATAAAGCCAGTGTTTGTTTCATGAAAACCACAATTAGATGCTTTGGCAATTCCATTGATTATAAAGTACTGTTGACCATTTTCGCGCGACTCTTTTCGGATTTCAAATACCATGGAAGAAGAACTAATCTAAGTATGAGAGGAACCGTAAAAGTTGTTCCCAAGTTTGATATATATAGAAAAATTGAGATTTCTTGATTTGAAATCTAAACCTATAAAATTCATTCAAAGCTACTTATGCTTGCATTACCGGCAATTCCCAACAGGTAGCCATGTGATTTTTCTAGACTATAAATATTTACCAGTACAATACTGCTGTTTGTTGGAAGATGGCTGGCAGAAGGTGGAGTAATATTTATCACTCTCGTAACAAGAAACGTTCCGCTGGAAATACTTCTTGTTGATGAGATGCTTGTTGGGTATGCCATCAAAGGTGTAGTATAATTAATGGAAACTGCTTCATCAATCAAAACGAAGAAGAAGAAAACCCTCAAAATGTTGGTATCCATTCCTTTAAATAAACGCATCGCTTTAGTACCTTCAGTCTCTAAAACTGCAAACTCTTAAAACTACTGAAGAATGCGTTCCCTTTTTACTTTGTAGTAAGGGAAGTTGAGGTAAGCCAGTCTGGATAATAATGACACAATCTTATTGGCTCATTGAGTGCAAAGAATTAATGCTACGGTCCAGGGCTGACAGCCTTATTGACTGCGCACTGAAAACTAGGCTTTACACCGGAAAATTAACAATCAAATACTTGCACGATATACGTAGGTATTTTCCTGTCGCCTTGGCAAAGTCCTGTATTTAAGCTTTCCATGTTTTTACAGCCATATTGGATAATCGCACCACTGTTTGGTTTTACCGTTAGTATGTTGTATTTATACCTCCAAGTCAACTTTTGACAGCCCTGTTAGTCTTCCCGTCAGTTCTCGATACCATAGGATAAGGGAAGTCATTCCCCTTAGCACGTTTTCTGCACCCGAAAAGTTCCTAAGCTTGATTCCACCAATTGAGCTTTAAATTTTTCATTTAAAAAGAGTGCTAGCTGTTGTCCCTTCATGTTTTGCATGAAACTTTATGATTTTTTTCAAAAAAAAAAAAAAAATAGTTTCCCTTCAACAAGACATATTGATTTTTCTACATATACCGCGCTTCAAGCGAGAAACAAAAGGCATTCACTTGAGGCTCCTAGATACAAATTTGATTCCGATCAGATTTCGTATGAGTGGAAAACAATACAGTAAGCTCCACTTGCTGTAGCCGCACCGTACTTTACCGTAACTACACGTCCTGATTGGATTATTTGCATCCTGTACGCTATACGTGCTGTAAGTCAGTACCGAACACCGAAAGAATAAAGATCTTCCTGGTTCGTTTTTACTCGCGTAGCATCGAGTTGACTATTTGATTCATAGAAAACGAGAACGAGTAGTCTAGTTGCTTTAGTACGGTTTTCTACGAGTCAAATGGTCAACCTGGCGCTACGCGTCTCGTTAACTATCTATTGACTTGTAGAAAACTAGACTGACTCGTAATCTGATTGTTAATTAGTAAAAGAAAAGAATTAACAAGGGTATGACGATGAATGTTCAAGGTTATAGAACCCGTTTTTGGGAAAGTACCGAAAATTATAACGAACACTTATCATTGAGTCAAAACATTGAAGTGCCCCTATGTTCAATACTATATTTCAAAAATCCTCTCTCTATCACGTTTCTGATAATTGTTCATTTTTATTGGTTGTACACCCACATATTTTCGAATGATAAGGATTAAAATGAAAATGAGATGATGTCAACGGGGTGTTAATTTTAAATAAAAAAGCAGGCTAAAGTAAATTAAAGATGATATTTCATGTTCAAAGCATTATCCTCAGTTGGCCATATGACTGTGTGGTTTTCACTCCTTTTTTCAAACAGGACCTTCTCTATTTTAGAGATTATTTTCTAGAAAAACACCCGGATGACGTCACGTACGTAATTAACATATCAAGATCTTCAAACCCTTATAAGTTAGAAATGGCTCATCTATTACCAGCAAAATGTAACTGTCCTATTTAAAATTCTAGGCAAGAACACCGCGAACCTAACTCAATCTATACCTTAATTAAAGGACATGCCTACGGCTCGGTTTTACACAACAACTTCTTCTCCCAAACTTCCCTCCTGTGATATTAGACCAATATCACACGGAAAAACATTTTATATTTGTTAAACAATAGCATACCAAGGAATACTTACGAATGAATAAAATGTATCTTCATTTGACACATTCTTTAGAATTTAATCATAGATTTGTTTGTTCAGGAACAAATATTTATATAAAAGATTTTCAGTTCAGTCAAGTTCACAAGTTCGGCGCGGCTGTGGTTTAAGTGGATTTAATTGGATTATTAAAAACATACCTAATAAACTCTTAATTCTTAGAACAAAGGGAATATCCTTAGCACTATTAAAGTTCAACATGTAAAATAATGTTATTATTATAATAAATGTTTTTACCCCTTGCCAAGAGTAAAGAGGAACTATGCCAAATATATCTCGATGGATGATCCTCCTTAACAACGAGATTCTAAATCTCAAATCAAACTAATCTTGAAGACCGATTATGATATAAGGGTATTAGGTATTGATCTAGGTAGTTCGCGGTGTCGTCTCGCGAAAACGCTGTCATTTTCGTATTTACGCTACAGCGATAAAAACCAAATACCGTCTGAAAGCTCTTGAATTGTAGAATACGACGGTGTGTTTTTTAAAAAAGATTAAAATCTTTGTTTAAAGAATGCGAATAATTGTAAAGGTTACGGAAAGCAAACATAGGAATTCATTCCGTAAGAAAAGACAATGAAGTTTTTTATTTTTCTCCGGATTTTTTTTCGCATTTCCTTTCTAAAATAAATTTTCAGCAAAAGTGTGTCAGGAATTTTTGTTATGTTGCGCTTAGCGGATTCTTTTCGTGTTCAAAGTTGAAAATGCTTATTTTCCCAAGAAGAGTGGGCAAAATGCGTCATAAAATCGGAATGCGTCAAAAAATAAAAAATCCCTGCCACACTTTTGCACTGAAAAAATCAGAGAAATTTATCTCAGAACAAAAATGCGAAGAAATTTTCAAATGAACAAATGAATGAATGAATAAATAAACAAACAAACAAACAAACAAACAAAACGACTACAGATTTTATAGGTCTTTATACACCTATTTCAAAAATCATTGTCGCAGCCGAAGCAACAGTCAACACTCCAAGACCGCAAAGGATTTCGGTAATTTTTCTCATAAATCATGTTTGC
>WUAP02155798.1:0-10378 GCA_015163945.2 Stichodactyla helianthus
TCTCTGTGGCGCAATCGGTTAGCGCGTTCGGCTGTTAACCGAAAGGTTGGTGGTTCGAGCCCACCCAGGGACGCTGAATTTTGCCTTTTGAAGATAATATTTAGGAATTATTCCACGAAATCGAGTCGTGCGTGAGCTGAGAGGTATGAACTCTATATCGTGGAATAATTGTTTTATTATATCCATATGCACTGGATTGTGAGAAATATAGAATTTTAATTATTTTCCAAGTTCAAAAAAATGTAAAAACGTTGGGAATAGTCTCCGCCATTTTGTTTATTTATGTACTCAAAGGATATGAGCTGATATCCTAATAGTAGAGGAACCAATCAGAGCGCGCGATTACTTATACCCAGTGATTTGATATAATAATTAAAAATATTTGTTAAACAACAAAATATATCCGCTCTGGCAATTGCCCTATTTCATAATTACATCACATCAAAACAATCTATTGTTTAAACGCTAAATAAACGCACGCGCTGACTGTAGAATGAACGAGAAATTTCAATACTGCACGAAGCGAAGCTGAGTGCAGTATGGAAATTTCGAGTTCATTGTACAGTCAGCAAGTGCGTTTATTTGTAAACAAAACACGAACAAGAAGTCTCTAACACTTTTAATATTCAGAGTTCATTGCAGTACACAAATATGTCGCGGCCGTAAAAGCGTGCATTATCACCGTGCATTATTAGAATAATGCAGCTCGGGCTTGATGTCGTTACATACAGCAAGATCACGTGATCGATTTTAGCCAATGACGCGCGTGGATTTCGTACAGTGAACGATGATTGAATATTAATGAACATTAATACATATTATATTTGGAAACCAGACAATTTGAGAGTAAACTTTTCTTAGCAGAGTTAATTTTGTTAAAATTTCTATTGTTCAGGATGATTCTGTCCCCTTTATAAACAAGCCATGACGTCATAATGAAATAAGGTTATTAAACACATTCATGTGAATCCTCTGTGGCGCAATCGGTTAGCGCTTTTTTTTTTTTTTTTTTTTTTTTTTCCATTTTGCAACTCTTCAAAGGTTGAAAGAAAATAATTCATAAATGAATTGAAATACTCACTTTCTTCCTTTAATGAATTTGACCCAGTTTTTTTCAACTGTGTGTCGAACCCAACGGATACAAGTATGCTGATGGAATTCCGCAATTGCAGCGTTGATTGGTTCGTTATAGGATTCCCTCTCTGGAAGAGAAAATAGATTCTTTACGTTCCCTTAATTTGCATAAAAACGATGATTAAATAAATGCCAAAAGAATGAAGGAAGGAAGTGAAGAATAAATATGGGAGAACACCAATGAGGGAAAGGGCTTAGTATGTGTATACGTGTCCCAATAAAAAGCAATGGAATCAAGTAAATGGATGGATGGATGAGAATGAATGGATGAAATGACTCGATATCATTCCCTGATAAGGGTAAGACAGAAAAGAAAAAATGCAAATATATTTATCATTACTAAGCAGGGACCGCGGAGCATATTGAAAAGTTGGGGGGCTGGCATGAAAAGTGGCGGGGCTGGCATTTGAAAATTAAGAATATTGAAAAAAGAAAAAGAGCTATTTTCGTATTTTTTGCACAAAAAGTGGGGGGCTGCAGTCCCACAGCCCCCCCGGCTCCGCGGTCCCTGCTAAGTAGATCAGTCTATCTCACCAAGTTCACTATCTATTTCGTAAGGTATCTTCTTCGTCCTCCATAAACTCTGACGCGTACGGTGAGCATTTCTTTTAAACATGTTTTCATCTGACTGCGAAAGTATATCTTGTGGGCTGAACTCTATATCACCTTCGAACAGCTTCGAGTCGACATCTTCCACTAGCGTCCAGAAAAGGTTTTTATTAGAAGTTTAAGTTTATTATTCGTATGCATATTGGATCACATCTCTCATGCCTGAACTAAATGAGACACTAGGCCTGGCAGAATGAATGATTGAAAACAAAAAGATTCAAAATGAAAACAAATTTTTACGAACCCTCATTAGCGATGATAATTCTGTCAGAGGCAGCTGTTAAAAGATCTTAAAAACAACCAAAACGACACAGAATGTAAACAGAAAACTTTAAAAATTGGCTTGTATTAACGCGGTTTGAACCCTAAACATGAACATAATACATGTAATGAACTACTGGCAACAATAAAAGGTATGAAACTATGATTTCAATAACCAAATTCATAGATCCACTCAAACAATAGCTCCGCCAATCATGGTGTCACAGTTTTCCCAATGGAATATGGCAGGTCCGACAAACAACATCATAAACCTCTCGATTTCAGGGAGATTTTTAGCTTTTATTGCCGATTCCTCAAATGTATTCCTAGGATGCATAATATCCATCCCAACGCTATATAATTTTTAGCAATCAACATTTGTCTTGATGCCGTAACACGATAAAATGTTTTGGCTTGTCGGACGTAGCAACAGTAACTACGGAGCAGCGGAACTATGAATTGAAGTGACCAAAGAATTTTGAGTGAAACTTATAAGCCATGATTTAAAAACTAAAAAAGAATATATTTAAATTTCTGTGACACTACATACCTTCATTCCTTTTTTTCAATGGATTTTGAAAAGTTTGTGTAGCGAAGAAAATCCACATAAAGTAAGGAATAATAGACATCTTGACTAGCTAAAATACATTCAAAAATACTCCTTGTTTTTAATTTTTCTGCCGAAGCTCATCCAACAGCCTTGCTTGGCTGTGTTTCCAACGAGTACAGAAGTACAGACAATAAGGAGAGGTTTTCCCATGACCTAAACAGACATTTCAATCACTATGTATTTGTACTGTTAATCAGATGTAAACACGAGGTACTAGTGTTTGTTATTAGAGCTGTGTGTAAATTGGCTGTTGACTTTATGGTCGAAATGTTACCTCTTGGACAGCAAGCTTTTAATCACTTTTAAAGTCGGCCTTTTTCTTCATTTCTGATGGATGCCATGCTACTATCACCTCCCCACCCCCACCCCCACCCCTCTCGTCCCCACTGCTTCCCTATTTTCCTTACTTTAATTATAAGGTTTTCACTTATTTGCTCCAATCCAAAATCTTTAAGACGTCTATTCATTATCTTGGACATTAGGTGTGTTCAAGCTAGAATTTCCAATAATTTTTCCTAGGTTGAACGTCATGAAAGTGGTCTATTGCCTTGCTGCATTATGACAGTGTTAAAAACAGAATTTGGATTCCACTCGAGATCTGTGGACAAGAAAAGATTTGTTGACTCTTATTTGCGTCAGAAAACAAACAACAAAGACAGGATGTCTTGATTTATGAAGGACGAGATACCAACAGCATCAACAGCAGAGACCAAACATGGTAATGCTAAAACTGATTATTGGAAGTTTGTAATCATACACCCGCCTTCAAGTCTATATGACACGAATTTGCTTATAAAATTAATACTTATATGGGATATTATTTTAGTGTTAATTATGAAATGAAGTGGTAGCTAATCGGCAATTTTTTAAATTATAATTAACCGCAAATGAAAATTCGTTTTTTGTACTGTCCTTGACTGCTATTTTTGAATGATGTAGAATATAGTCTTTGCTTATTAAAATGACTGACAGGGCTTGATCCAGGGGAGAGGTACACAGGGTGCGCAACCTCCCCAAAAATCCTGGATCCGCCTCTGATCTTTTTTTTTTTTTTTTTTCTTTTACTTTGGTTTGTTGAATGTCACTTCATATTTGCTAGAGCAACTATAGAGGTTTTTCATGTCAGCCATGTTTGTGGGCAAGAACAAGAATAGTTTTGAATGACAAAAGATTTCATTTCCCTTGAGGGAAACACGTTATTATTTTGACCACAAAGATGGCTGCCGTGAAAAACCTCTATAGGTAGTTTGCAATCATTCCCTAGAGAATAAAAGAACAAAAGGCACGGCCGCCATATTGGTTGATATAACAAGAGAATTAATTAAAAATCTTTTGTAAAGTTCAACCAACATGGCTGCTATGACGTCACGTGAAAACCAGCAATATATGCTGGCATTAAAAATTAATGAATAAATAAACGATAATAAATAACTGAAACTGCAAGATACTTTCCCTTTGCCAGACACCTATCTATAAATCACAGTATTTAATATTTTATATTTTATACGCAGGAAGTGTGACTAACTGTGACGTCATCAATAGCTATATCACCAAGGTAACCACAGCCACGTGTTCCTTCGATAACTATCTGGAACGTAAAAAATCAACAGTGCATGATTATTTAAAACATATCTTAATCTTTATAATGGTAATTCTTCGCTGAAGTGCTGAAGCATTATAATGGCTGGGGGACAGATACGCATAATACACCGGCTGTTCCCGATTCGGGCACATTTTTTAGACATAATTGCCTTAACGAGCATTTTTTAGCTCCAGCACTGATATTTACTTGGTGAATTCCAAACGTTTCTTTTTCGATATTCGATATTATAAATTGGCATCATTTTAGCTTAATTTTGGCAGAGAATTAGCAATGCGAGAGCAGCAAAAGCCACCTTTGCTAGCACAATCGGAAAAGAGCTAATAGCTATTTACGGGTCAGTTAGAGATTTTGGCTCAACACCGCTATCCGTGACTAATCAGGGAGCTAGCCCGAAAGCCTTAACATTAGGGAAGAGACTAGTGTCCCACAGACACATTCACAGAAGCTAAAATACCTTAAATGCTAAAAGACTTGACAAGGGGATTACTGCGTGGAGCCATTCGTCCTGTTGGTTGCCGCTCTTTGACCATAATAGAAACCAACCAGAATTGTTATCAATAAAAACCGCTAATGAGCCAACAGACTTCCCGTACATGAGATACCAGAAATCTATACACATGGTGACAGAAAGTTGATACACCTTGCTAAGCAACCGCGCCTTCATACCTTCACGATAAGGACTGGATGCTTCTAGATAAATATAGTATCCTAAACAAAGCAAGTAAAGGAGAGTAATTATCATAAGACGCTCTTTTTGAATTGTACTCTGATACCTTTTATTAACCGAGCGCAAGGGCCGTACCGCAAGTTATGAGCAGAGTTTTGTGTAGCGCGCGGACCATAAAAAGTAGAAAAAAACGCGGTTCCATAACACGTATGAAACGAGTAAGTGAGGGTTATAAAAATATTTCAAATAAACGGCGCGCGCTGATTGCCTGGCTACCGTGTTAGTATCAGAGGACAGAGACACGCTCGCGCTAAAACAGCGAACAAATATTTTATAAAAACGATAAAACTTTTATGATCGCTTATGTACTGTACTGTTATATGAACACTCTGGGAGAAGTAGAGCACTCAAAAAGCACTCGAGGCTACGCCTCGTGTTCCTAAGCTTCCTTTTTTTGTGCTCTACATCTCCCAGCGTGTTTATACCAACGTACAGAAACATGCGCGTTCGTTTTATATGTGCTTGAAAGTAAGTTTCGAACTACTGACCGTGATTGCTGTGGTCTGAATGGGGTCCAGTCCCTTTACTTGGGGTGTCTCCACGATGAACCCACCACATATATCTAAAAATGTTATCCGCGGTTTTGGGATTTTGAGGATCGTTATACCATGTACAGGTTGTATCGGATGTTACACCAAAATCACAAACATCAGCTGAAAAGATAATTACCGTGGTCAGGTATACATACATCTATCTAAATATAGTTTGTCGTTCATTCTAATTCATTCTAAGACCAAAGTGGATTGTGCTGGGCCTACATAGAGATTCAAATATTTCTGACATTTGTTCATAAGATGCATGTCCTGTCCCATGTTTTCTTTCGGGCTTGAAATTATTTGCCTCCTCTTTTAGAACTTGAATGAAATTTATGGCACCGTTAAAACAACTAAATAGTGCACGAACAATAATCTGGCCAATCAAAGTGCTGGAACACGAGAACATCTGCATCTCTTGCGTCACAAAAATCATAGAAAATCTCCTCTACTCTAAATGTCCACAATTATGAGAAGAAGAGTTACCTGGAGGAGAGGAGGCTATCGTTGTAAGTACACTAGTGGGCGCATGCGTTGTACTGCTTTCAATACAAGATCTATTGGTAAACGTGATATCATCAAGGCCTATATCACTCCTGTAATCACTGCCACAAACCGATTCAAAAACGATCTGTGGATATTAAGAAAAGGTGAAATGAGTATAACCAATATAGAGAAGTATACATTTTATTTTTAATTACGGCAATATTCGCATTAACGACATGGTGGAGATGTACATCTCTGGATTGCGCAATCGATTTGCAATCCAAACCACACAGTAAACTAACAGAACGTACTTGGTATTTATCTGTGGCTGTTATAGTTATGTCTTCGTATTGCCATTTGTTGCCTTGGTTACCAGACTTTTCCCAAACCTTTACCAGTTCTCATGTGGTGTGATTCTTCAAGTAGACATTCAAGGAGCCCATACCATCGCCATACATCGAGTAGAAGAAATACATGCAACGAGTGGCTGGTGAAGGATGCATTTCCTTGCTGATAAGGCGCGTCGTTTGGTCAGTCTTGACGGGATCAGATGATTCAGAGTAAAGAAAACCTCCTATGAGCAGTGATACAAAATAACATGGAATATATATAGCTATTTCAAAAAAGCTTGACGGGGCGAACGGCGAACGGCAATCGGTGATTGGCGATTGCAGGACCGAAAGGAACTGTGGAGCAATAAGAATTTCTTCATATTCATTTTTTAATTACCTAAAAATGCCCCTACTATTCAGCGAAAATCTTCAGCAGGCATTGTTTAGGTGTTTAAAAATGAATATGAAGAAATTTTTATTGCTCCATAGTTCCTTTTGGTCGTACAATCGCCAATCACTGACCGCCATTCGCCGTTCGCCCCGTCAACCTTTTTGAAATAGCTATATATAGTAACCAGACCTGAAAAGATCTTTTTTCTTTTGACGTGGTATAGTGGGGCCGGACGTTGGTTTTGTCCCCTTTAAGGAATTTTGGCAGTGAGTAAGTACCTGCAGAAAGTAGGTTTATACCGCCGTCTAGGCAAAAGATAGCACTGAATCCCATGGATCGCGATTAAAATCACTTGCTTCGAGTTATTGTGTTTATCTTTAACTTCAAGCACTCCCGAATCCAAGGAAGAATTTGTTTTAGAATACAAAGCTCATCTACTTGTGATGAGTTTAAGGTTTAATAATAACAATATTTCAGGTTCTTATTTACCACTATTCTAATATGCAAAGTCAGGTATATTTTATTTCGTTACCGGTTCCCGTGGTATGGTCAATTAAGGGGGCTGTGTGAGAAGTCGGAGTTCCTCGAGTTCCTCGATACCATGGGAACGGGCTAGTACTTGTGACGTCATGTTTCCAGTGGCACCATTCATCCTCATCAAAGTGACAATCATCTGAGCCTAAACAGGAAATCATACATTTCTATTATTATGGCTCCCAAAACAAGAACTCACATAAAATTGTGCAAAAATAAAAATGAAAAAGAAATGGATGGTTCATGGTGATAGTGCACGCTCGTCAAATCGTTTCCAATTCTTTCAAGCCACTTTCTTAGAACACGAATTTGCTTATCAGGATAAGAATGATGATAAAAGCCACATTGTAGATAATTCTTCTTTTGTAAAATTTCCCGTATAAAAAGTTTTTTGATGATTTTCGGGAGAGCATTTTTAAGAGTTTTTTCTTCAAAAATGGCTGAATAAATTTTCAAATCACAACGTTTTCTGCGCGCGCTAGGAAATTTTGTAGAAGAAAATCAACCTTTTTCGACGTGTAAAATCTAGCTATGTTGTAAAAACAATGGTCAATGTTTAGCTGTGCGTAAATCTAGCTCTGGATGCACTTGGATAGTTGGGAGAGTACGATGGTAGCTAGAATTGCTCTCGGCTCCGCCTCGAGCAACTCTTACGCTACCATCATGCTCTCCCAACTATCCGCGTGCATCCAGAACTAGATTTACGCACGCTAAACATTGACCATTCCTTAACTATTTACTCAGGGTTAGAGGAAAAATTTATCATAGCCCACACTCTACATGAATTATGAATGCTCCCTTAGAATTTCCAAGGCAAAAAGTAGAGAGGATGTACTTTTTTATCGACTTTAGTAAAACTGCTAGTGCTCCCCTGCCTGCATGGCATCTCTCCTTTCTTCACCAATATAATCACCTGCATATGTTTAAACCTGAAGTCTCCTTCAAGTTTTTCCTGCCTGACAACCAGTGTTATAATGGGAGACATGATCAACTTGTTGATGATGGTACCGACCAGGAAGTACCCAAAAATACTGACTGGTCCAATGTACCCTGCACTGGAATAGCACTGGTAGGTATAATATGCAATAGTAAATGGAGAAATGATGAGAGATGCTATAATTTGGCTGAACTGTTTACAGAAACGGTCAATATCTTGAGTTATTCTTTGGTCAGGGTTGTCTATACTCTGGTCCAGGACATTGAGATCGTAGTATGAGTCTTGCTTGAAGTAGCCCTTGTGAAGGTAACGAGTTAGCATACTTCGCCATTTTACGTAGGATAAGTTGCTGACGTACTGCACCAGACTTTTACCTAAGGCTGTGCCAATGATAAAGAACAGAGCAACGATAATCAAAGAGTGGAATCCTTGCTTGTCTCTGCTGCCAAGAACTTCATAGAACTGGCTGGGAATAAGTCCAGTATTGTAGATTAACATCTGCTCTGCCAGGGACAAGCCAAGCAAGATCAGGAAGAGAAGAGTGGTAGTCGACAGCCATCTTGGGAAGATGATCTTCATGCAACACCAGAAACGACGGAAAAAGAGGAGATCTAGCTTGTGGGTTTTTGCTGTGCCTTGTTTTTGAGGTGACATCTTGTCTTTCTCTATCAACAGGAAACAAGCTCATGCAGAGAAGCACGTGATACACAGGTAGCCCAACACGCAAAACATGTACTTAAAGCTTAGTTTATATATATATATTTTTACTGTTGCAAGCTTTTTTGTAGTTCCATAATTCTCAGTGCCTTTATGGCTAAAACTATCCAAAGGAGAGGCATACTTGTTCAGTGTGGGCTCATTTACTATACATTTAAGCCTTATAAAGTTTCCTAATTTCAAAATTGGTATATTTCCAATTGATAAAAAAGCTTCACAATGCTGTTAATATGATGGCAAAGAATCATTTGAGTTATAATTTTGAAAAATTGCTAAAAATATTTTTTTAAAACAAAACAAAACTGATACTGTACCCCCTCCCCCTTGGGTATAAAATTGTACAATTAACTGCTGATTCATAAGATTGCTGACTCATTAATCCAACATGGCGGTTTTTCTTCCTCGTGGTAAAGTGTCACAGGAACTTTTCTCCGTCTTTACACGCCGTTTTTCTCTAGTAGCTGCTTCAGAAAATCCAACTCCAAGTCAAACAGGTATCCCAGTATTAGTTCCTCATCACACAATCAAAAAAGCTTTAACCGTTCACCCAAAATCAAGGGCTTTTCAACCGAGCTTGAAACATCAGTGGCTCACAAAGACCATCTTATCACAAGGCCTGCCTCAATCTTACAATCAAACATCGAATATTTCTTCGGAGGAGGTGCAGAAAACCACAGAGGTTTTCCAAGATTCTTTGATTCAACAGCTTGCTTTCCAAAAGGAACTCAAAAAGCATAAGAAAAATTTTGAAGAAGAGATTAAATTCGGGATATTTCAAGACATTCTGAGGTTATGTTGGGCATTTTCGGATCGGAGTGTCAGGCTGAGAGAGAGCTTTTTAGATGTAAGTCCTAAGATCCACACGCATTGGGTTAGGGGACATGAGTTTTGTCAATTGGTTTTTCATCCTGATTTAGTATTGTGGACAACCAAACCTAATGATGTGTATGAAAAAGGTAAGTAAGCTTGAAATAATCTTTTGGTTGACGTTCATTATGTAACAGTTATTTACTGAGATTATATACATTATGCGTAGAAAACATGTTTTAGGGCTAGCTTTGAAAAGGTTTAGGGTGGGGGTTGCAGGGCTCATAATAACGGCAGGTTGAAGGACAATGTCTGGTCATAATTGGCAGTTGTCTGGCCAAATGTCTGTTAGGCCTGTCTTCTTGAGAGGTCACAATGACTAGCAAAATGTTGATCAGTGACTGCCCAGAAAGGGAGTATAGTATGTCTGAGCTAAAATTAATGTGGCCAGTCATCATGTCTGGCCATTGACAGGCCCTTATTTTTAGCACTGGGTTTGCTGGAGGTGGATTGAGGAGAATTACCACCCCTCCCCTCCCTTTCTCTCCCACTCCCCCTCCCCCAACCTGCCTCATTCCTCAAAATCGATTATCACCCTGATTACATAACTAATTGTATATCGTAACCAATAAAAGGAAATCTGTAACACCGTGAAAAAAGAGAATTATACTTAACTTTACTGACGTTTCGAGCTTTC
>WUAP02155809.1:0-10377 GCA_015163945.2 Stichodactyla helianthus
CAAGAAACTTAATCTTGTCTCAGGACGTCGTTTTAAGAATTTTTTTACTTATTTTAAGAAATCAACTTTTAGAGTGTGGTTCAAACAAAGACCACGCGTTATGCAGCCAAGCCATTGTGTTCCACAAACTCTGGCGAAAACTGTGCTTTTTCCACCCTTTTTTGCCTAAAATGGCTAAAGTGAAAAAAGATCAGGTAAGATCATTTACGTATACACTTTATTTATAATTTATTTAATGAATTTTGCAGGTAGTAGTCGATAGAACTAACAAGCTGGGGGAATAAAATCGGATAATTTGCATATAGGCCATTAAAATAGGTTTCACCTTTTCAGGAATATTAGCCAGATTTATAATCTAGAATTTACCTGCAAATACAAGCAATAGGATATCAGGTATGTTTTTCTTTTCTTTCTTTATAAATTTCATACAAGTGTTTAAATATAAAAAAATGAAATGAAAATTGTTGATAATGAATTCTAGAAGAGAGAAAGATATGAAAATTATGCAATAAAATAAAATTAGTAATTAATTAATTAGTAATTACTAAGAAGTGATAATTAATTCTTTATCTATTCAAAGATATTCATCTTTGGGGGTTAATTTGTAGAGGAAAAAATATGGCTGAAAAGCATGAAATTAAAATTTAAAGTATTATGTGAATCATTCTGCTCATGGTATCTTTTCTATAAAATTTATTTCTTGGAAAGCTCAATTAACTTTTTTCTTATAGATGTAATAAACAAACAAAACATTTAAATGCAACATATTTAATTAAATCCATGTTTTACTTAAGTTAAAGGAGGCTCTAGAAGGAAATTAATGGATGTTAACTATAAATGGAAACTAGCGAGTAAACTAGTATAGGCTGCATCGGTGTGTAATGAATACAATAACCAATAAAAGGAAATCTGTAACACAGTGAAAAAAGTTAAGTCATATATTTCTTTTTTTTTCATGGTGTTACAGATTTCCTTTTATTGATGTTAACTATACTTCGTTTTATGTAGATCTAACTATAAAACATTTCGTAATTTCAAATAGTTGACTTAATTTTAAAATGACTTCCTGTAGAACAGCTGGTGAAATTAGCTGTAGGAGTCCTTGGCTATGCTGAAAACCATTAACTAGCAAAATAACATGTACTGCTGGATAACCATGATGATATGGTGATGTAAAATGTTAATTTAGTTACTGCAATTAAGGAAGAGTGGAATCACAAAAATAAGATGTAACCAATTCTTATTTACAGAAAATCTAACCAAAGAATGCAATAAACTGTCAATCAAAGAACTAGAAAATTACAAGTCAAAATATGATAGGACATAGTCGATGAAGGTGAAAACTACAGTCTAATTTAAAGGACAGACTCTGTAAGCAAAGACTAAAATGCTTAAATATAACTTATTATAACAGTAATGTAAAGTCGTGCTTATACCAATTGATAATAGAGGTTAAAAGTATATGGTGGCTACTATATGCAATACTTAATCAAGGACTAAGACACTAAGAGAGGTAAAAGGTTGTGACACATCCAAACCAATATCACCAGATGACCAATAAATTACCTTTTGATCTTTGTTTTGGCTAACTGAAATACTTTTATGATTTCATGATCAATTTTATGAGGGATTACTGCCTTTTGGAACATCTAACATTGTATAGCAGACCACTTAGTGCCAATAATACTTCATTTTCCTTCCCAATATAACAGAAACAAGTTATAGTCATTATATTTGGCCTGCTTTTGTGAACTAGCTCAGTGTATGTACTATTTATTCCACAACACACAGATTCAACTCTGTAACTGGTTTGGAATAAACCATGATGATGATTATGATCAAGATAATGTAAAGTTTGATACTTAACTGAGATCCTGGTTGTTACCACTAAAAACAAAAATCAATCTAATTTTCAGACTGTAAAAAAAAGTAAAAACTTCGGTTCAAGCATACTTGTACCCGGTAGGATCATTCCAAGCCATGCGGGCTTAACCTCCCTTAGATGCTGCTAATTGAATATGCACATTTTATTTAAGAAGGGTTAATAGAAATTAAAGACTTATCTATAAATAGAGGAATAATTCTTAGCTGGAAAATTTTGAGTAAACATCTCACAACAAAAGAAGCTAAAAACAATGTATTCATTGGGAAACTCTTCTGCACAAGTCCCACTAAACTGGTCTTAAAGGCAGCTGCACCTCACCATTGTTGGCATCCATCGCACTCTGTCATTCTCTTATCTTTGTTTCTGGAATATGGATTCCAGGGCATTCTACAGCTGCAAAGCACTTCGACTTGAATGACTTTTCGTAGGCATCATTTTGTTGAGTTTGCTCCCGGATTCAGTATTGGAAATGGTGTCATCCTGTTATCATCAAAGCATTGAAGAAGGTGCAATCGTAGAGCACATTTGTCATAAATCATCTTTTCTGGATCTTGGTGGAATGCTAGGGAAGTTGTGTATGGAATGGCAAACGCACTACAATTTGTGCCATTGGTCTGCTGCTCTAACGTTAATATTCAGCTCGGGTGTACTGCAATAGAGGAACTGAGCTGCTGCTTAGTGTTTATAGCAAGTGTCCCGTGAAAAAGGCTATCATAATAATCCATCTCACTGGTGTTTGGTCTTCTCTCCTTGTTATTTGAACAACAAACCCAGTGTGTTCTTCCAGTGTGCAGGATCTGGATAAAGTTAGCATGAAACACAGAAAATCCACCAACTGGGCCCAACGTTGAATTTTCAAGGCCTTTTATCGAAGGGAATTGTGTGCTCAGGAGGTTTTGTGCGATGTTGATGGATTCATCAGTGAGCATTCTGTTATTACTGATAGCCTTTCTTTCAATCAATGTTGTGTGCTGGATTAGATTTTGATACATTTTCCGTGAGAAATATATGTAACTTGGCAACTGGGATAAAATTAGCGAATTTCTGTTTCATAACATACCTTCCTCCTTAGTTTTGAGCTGCGTTGAGAAAAAAAAAAGTAGAGAAGTATCGATATATTAATAATAAATAATAATAAATGTCGATATTTGAGTAATAGCACTGGGCAGTACCCGCCTGGTTTAGCCAAACCATAAATAACTGGACACAGTAAATGTATTATTCACATACCAGAAGCCAAAATACAAGAAAATATGATATATGGATAAGCTAGAATATATGTGGCTTGTAAGTTTAAAAATTTGAAAATGTGAACTTCTTAACACTGATATAACGAAGTTTTAGAGCCATTCACAAGAAAGAAAATACCAAAATTATCCCAAATAATGTAAACCCATTAAATAGTTAAACATGGAATCATACTGAATAAGAATAAATAATAGATACAATAATAGAATAATATAAAATGATAAAATGTTGACAACAAGATTGTCAAAGTTCAACAGTATCCTAAGAATCTTGGTCTTGAATTAACTTGGTAGTTGTTACCTTGTGGCATTTCTTGCAGCAGGCTGTATCTTTTGAGTTAGTAGAAGGCTTGGCAGGTGTAGCATATAGTGGTGGGTTCTGGAACTGGTGGCTTGATAAGATGCTGATAATGTCGCAAGCAACAGAAAATGGTAAAGAGGATGATAAAATTAAGGGAAGCGAAACCAAGTGTGACACAATGATAATGAAGTCTGTGGACGTGGCGGAAGTCTCGTGAAGATTGTTGATTTCCTTTCTTATCTTACATAAACGTTTGCTTACATGTCCGTCTATTCTGTCAAAAGTTTTGTCTAAAGCTTGAAGTGTGGTTTTATTGAACTTGAGACGAGGACCAATGTGAAGGGATTGGTAATGAAGCTTGAGGACAGCAGCTATTTCCTGGAGCTATCCATGGTATATATGAAGTGGAGAACAGAGGAATCATCATGGTAAGAGAAGTCGGGCACTTACCCAATCATGTTGTTAGCAACCTGTTTGTTTCGTTACATGGTATGTGGTATATTGTCAGTGGAGTCATGTTCAGCTTCCCATAACGTAAACAGAAGGACTGTTGCATGGTAGATAAATAATATCTGCCTCCTAGGTGGAGAATACTTTCAAAGAAGTCGCCAGAAGTAGAGACATGGTTACGTGGAAAATGAACGTGTGAACCAATATTCCAAGGTAGACCAAGCCAAGAAATGTCATGTGTACTGTGTAGTATGTCATCAGGATAAACCAATGTGTTTTGCTGAGTTAAGCATTTAGTTAGTACTGCTGCAGCCATTACAAATTTTATATTAGGGCAAGGCACAAGAATTAGTTCATTACGAGTTAGAGGTTGTGAGTAGCACTGATTCTTAATCATGTATTTAAGAGGAAATAAATATTCGACTGTACAAAAGGAATTAAGACTGTCAATGCGAGGTATGGTAACTAAAAAAGAAATAGAAATATATTGGTCTTTGCATTCATACTGTGTTACTGGATTCATGAGCAAGGGAAACCCGTCACTTAATGCTTTTGCAGTAAATGAGAGATCATCTTGCAAATGAAACTTATCCGAAAGTACTGAGATAATGGACTGAGGTCAATCATTATAAACAACTAGTCGCTGATTCTTGAGGTGAGCAGACTGAATGTCAATGTCCTGCATTTCAACGTACCTTAGCAGTGATTGAAAAACTTTGTTTTTTTTTTTAAAGTGGGAAAAACCGGGAAATGACATAAGGCGGCGAATATGCTCATGAGAATGGCGCACAGATTAATGGAGTTTGGTCATAAAATCATGTTGTAATTTAGTACAGGAGGTGTCGATCTTTGGCGTGTGCCCTAGTGGTGCAGGTTTCAATTTAAGAACTACCTTCAGGACCTGGGTGTCGCGATAAACAATAAGCGGTCTAGGATTATGTGTTAGCATCAACAACGCAGGATAGTATGTTATTGGTTCGCCTACAGTGTCAAGATTAGCAGAGGTAGGAAGAATGAGGATGTTTTGGGGTTCGGAACTTGGAGTTAATGATCTATGAAGAGAAGAAGTAATTAGGAGCCTAATATGAGAATGACCGAAGTACAACTAATGGAACTTAGGGTTGTAAGATTATTATTGAGAATATTTTCTTCAAGTTCCCACGTGGCCTGATCTTCTGGATAGTTATGCCAGTTAAATAAATAATATAAAATATAATATGAATAAATAGTATTTGCGTCTCTGACTTTGTTTAACTTTGATTCGGGAATTATCTGAATCAAAGTAATCTCTTTTTTGCAATGAACATCTTCATTTTTTCTCTACTTCTTCTAAATGATGAGGGAGACTGTGTTTTCTTCATTTTCCACTATTATTCTGCTACCAGACTAACATGGCCTCAGCAGTCACCTGGCATTGTTGTCATTCTCATGTTTCCCAGTTGCTGAATACTTTCTCTTGCACCTGCTGGTACTTTGGTCTTTGGTACCATTTCAGGTTCTTCTCTGAGACTAATCTGAAGGGAAACAAGGAATGCTTCCCTACAAAGCAGATTAATCAGAAGACAAAACGGTATGCTTGGCTTTGCATGTGCTCTTCTGTTGAGGGCGTTGTGCCATCCTTCCACGTTGTTGTTGGTCCTTATAGCTTTCCTGTAAACAGACCATGTCGAAGGAAGCCAGATGTTCAGAATCCATGCTGACTCAATGTACTCTGTGAGCTGCAGAAGGGAAGATGTCGCTGCCAAGCGCGCGAAGACACAGTGCACATTGCTCATTTTCCTCTTCGTTTAACATGCCTACTGCGATATCAAAAACCAAATGAGCAATTTTGGAACTGTTGCACTTCAATATAGGAATTAAGGTTAAAAATAAACAAATTAACCAATCAAACAACAGCAACAAAAAGAATGGTATCCCTTTGTTCCGGTGCTTGCTATTTAAAAAAAGAAAGAAAAAAAAAAAAACCCCGGTATCCCTGTGTATTGGTAATCCTTATAACAATAACAGAAAAAAAATGAAAAAAAAAAGGATTCCTGTCTGCCGGTGACTACCATTTTTTTTAAAAAAAAATTGGGATCACTGTGAAATGGTGACAATCCAATTGACAATCCTCGCCCTTTTTTATATTTTCTTGAATTCTTTTTGTTTATTCATTTGTTTTTTTCATATGTCATTTGTTGTTTTTTTTATTAATTAATTAATTTGTTTATTTACTTTAATTTTTCAGTTCATTTTTTTATATTCTTGTTTCTCCTTTTGTTTTCAATTTTATCTGTTTTTAATATATACTATTTTTTTACTTTCTCATCCCAACATCCACCTTTTTTATACCTCATATCCTTGAAGTACAAAAAAGAAGCAAACAAACAAAAATCACACACACAACGTTTTGTTGTTTTAGAAAACACGAGTGGTTTCTTTTTTATTCTTCTAACATGTATACACCATACACTTCACGCTGTACTTGTCTACATCTACGGCTACGTTTATTGAGTAAACAAACTATGTACAAAAAATACAGTTATTGCACTATGAATAAAAAAATAATTAAATATATTCGAAGAAAATTTCATTAAAAAAATTATAAATAGAGGTAGAAATGGAAAAGAATCAAAATAAAAATGTTTTAGGCAAAGTTAAAAACTAAGTCATGATGTGCGTGTTGGCACCTCGTTAAAAAGATCATGTGTTCACGCTCTTAAGCCACCTGATGAAAACATATAAATGGTTGCTAGGAGCTATTGCCTATGAATAAGTTCCATCCTGCTAAGTCAAGTAACGCTAACCCAAGGGTGGCTCTTAGACGCCATTTGTGCACGAAGACTAGCTAGTCGAACAATTTTTTTAAAAAAACGAATTAATTTAGTATAATATAAATAGTTTTTTCTAAGTAGCTCTAGGATAACCTATTAGAATAGAAAAAAAGTTTAGATACAGAAAAAAACCCCCAATATTTTAATTCATGATAAGGGTTGGAATGTGATTCTACTTACACTGTCCACGATTATCCCACGATTCTTGCTGAACTTTGTTCATCTGAGGAGATGCCGCTGGGTCAGAAATAAAAAATAATTTATAAAGATATAGAAAGAATTGCGTGCGTGTGTTTTCGTACTTACTGTGGCTATCTTTTGTGTCATCAATTTCCTTTTCCCACACTTCTTCAAGATGAACTTCATACATCGCAGTAAAATCTAATTGGGATAGGAAGAATGAACAAATAAAGAAAGACTTTTTTTTTAACGAAAAAACACACTCTACGACCACACTCCCACAAATGTTTTTTTGGATGGTTGTACTTACACTGGCTCATCGCACAGTTGTCTTCATCATCCCACCATTCTGAAATATTCTCATACACTGGGGAGGAATCTATTAAAAAAGAAAGAAAGAATTGTAGTTATGGTAAAAAAAAAATCAAAATAAAAAAAACATTGATTTTTTTTTTCTTTTGTACGCAATTTTCGCATGCATAACGAAACCATATGAGTTTTTTTTTTTTTTTTCTTACCTTGACTTGACTGGACTTGATCAGACGTGATCCGTACCTAATATTACATCGTAAGTAAGGTTTTTGGTGATGAAAGCTTTGAAAGGATATACCTGACCATCAATGTTCAAAGGAACCTTGATTTGTCCTAGCACAGGGATATCTTGTCCATTAACAGATCTAAGTATATTCAAAGTTGGTTTTGCTGAGCCAGTATCGATCAGAAAACTTAATGTAACATTTATGTATTTGTCCATTAATAGATAAATTTGTAGTTGGTTTAGAAAACTAAATGGCACTTAAATCATTTGACTTATCAATATCTTCAGGAGTAACTGCTTGAAAATTATCAGTAGATGCAGGAATCCAAGGTTGTTGGAAAATTGTATTTGCTGAGGGTTTCACTTTGAAAATGGGAAAAAATATTGTCGCTTATGAAATTAATACTTGAGATTTTATTATCTTCTTTGTTACTATTTTGGCTTATGTCAGCATATTTGTAATTGAGCTAAACGACTTTTGGATATTATATTGTTTAAAAGAATTATAGCCTCTTAAAAGTTATTTTCTTATGAAAGTTAGCATTGCTATCCATCTCCCTAAAATTAATAATCTCTTGAATGATAATTTTGCCCTTCCGGAATCTTGTTTGCGATCAAATAGGTGCTTTGCTGTGTTTATCAAAGGTATCGTTGTAGTTTCCTCAGATGGCACGTGGCTTTTGTCGTTGCGGTATAGCTTTGATTAATTGAAGCTAAAGGTAACAGATCAATCTCTTTGTTTATTCATATATGACTAAAATTATTCGATATGGATAAAATACGATCTCCACAGAGTATAGTACTGACTTCATGTACAGAGTACCTTTTAGCAGCTTGACATTCATAGGCTTTCAGAAACTGAGCATAGCTGAACCTGGGTGCCAGATAGTTCATAATGTCCAGGAACTTGAGATGTTCGGTCTTAGGACACATGGTTGTTGTTGCGCTTGATCGTGAACTTGATGGGTTCATTTTTCACCAAGTACGGGAGCAGAAACTCTTTCACGGCGTTCAGGTCATATTTACCAGAGACAGTCCTTCTCAGTTGGATAATCGCCTTTTTCTCGAACGAAAACCCCAACTTTCCACATGAAGGTTTTATGAGGCGTTTGTTGATGTAATGGTGTTTGTCACGCAATCTATATAGTCTACATCATTATCAAACAATTTTTCAAAGCACTTTAAAATCCTCTTTCTTCCTTCCTTTCATTCCTTCTTTGTCTCCTTTTTTATACATTTCGGTAAATAATTAATGCTATTCTGAGATATTCGTGCCTCCTGTGCCGTGCTCATAATAAATAACTTGAACGAAAATCTAATCCTAATCATGCTAGTGTTATGCAGTCTCTGGAACTTCGAACGTCCAATTTTTGTTTCTTTTCTTTGTTATTGATCTCTCTAAAGATGACTGCTGCTTCTACGAAGTAGTGTATTATTTTCTGTTTCCATCCGTTTTTTCTTTCTTTACTTCAGACATAATCTTATAGAGTGCACCGCGCCATGCATCCACAAAACAAAACTAAAGATTTTTTAAAATAGCTGTATTCTAATTACACTACTTTGCACAAACTAGTGGATATCACTGGAGCAGTGAGAACACAAGTAACATGCCTCTAGCGATCTTTGTGTTGTTAATCATGCAGAAGTGAATTCCTTAGTTAGTAAAGAACTAAATAACTGATAACTAGATATTATTACACTCTGAATAGTTAGTAATTGTTCCATGTTGTGCACTGTGCTCAATCAATTAAAATTCAATGAAAGCAAATCGATGTTCTAGATGGGTTTAAAAAAATTAATTATCAATATCAATAAGTGGCTTCAAGTACTTGGTTACTGTTGACAAATACATTCCTGGCAAAGGGACTTGATCTTCTTGATGTATGGCTGTTTACGTCGCACTGTAATGTCATTGGTGTCGACATCAAAAGCAAGGCAAATTTCCTTTAACACATTCACTGATAATTTGTTTAGACTACAGTTTGAGCACATATCACACAGGTTGTAGGTGTCATAACTGATAGGGTGTACGAGTCCAACCTCTTGTGAAGCTATAGATGTAAGTTCTTCCAGTTGAGCCTCATTTGACGCACACTCAATGTCATCAATGTCAAGCAGATTGTCATCATCATCACCTTCCAATCTTTTATTTGATGCGAGATGCGAAAAAAAGCCAGCAATTTGTTGAGACTGTGTTAAATACTCTTCACTGGTAAAAAGGGGATTGCCACTTGTATCTTTGGCTTTCATCATTGCTCGTGCCACAGATCCAGGATCAGCTTTCTGGCCTGATTGTTCGCCCAATCTAAATTTGGCTGTGAGATAGCTTTTTTGACTGGGCGTAAACCTAACCCGAGAAGCTCCAGACTTGAGGGCCCATCCCATTGGCAAGGTGGAACTGCAATGTTGGCTAGCTTGTTTTGAGGCAGTGTTGAGGTGTGGAATCCCTGCAGTCTGTACCTCGAGAGATTCGGAATAGGCAATTATAGCTCGGTCTAAAAGTGTTTCTCGTTCAAGTACTCTTTGATGTTTGCCACAGTCTAAACTGCAATGAAGAATGTCTTAGAAAGGTTTGAGCGCATCCTTCATCAGGACACGTGAAGATTGTGTCTGTGGCATCTTCTCCTTTTGTAGCTGACTCACAACCCTCTTCCTGTTTTTCCGAGTCCTCTCCGCTTTTCTCTCTCTGTCTTTGCTTGACAGAAGCAAAGCTGTTGGGATGTGTTGATGTCATAACGACAGCTGGGATCTCTGAAGAAGGGGTCTGCACTTCATTAAGCGGAATTAATTTTCCAAGGCCAATGTCATATGCCTTCCAGATGCGAATTCCGTCCTTTTCATACTTGATGTTGTTTAGGAAACTTACGCCATCGATCTTTAATGGCAGCAACTTGGATGCTGTCAAAGGTTCACAAAGAGTAACGGCTACTGCTGGAACTCCACCTGACGACAGAATTGCATCT
>WUAP02155820.1:0-10377 GCA_015163945.2 Stichodactyla helianthus
CTAGTAGATCATTCAAATCCAGCTTGATTTTCATTCGTTCCCTTGACAACCGACAAAAGCAGTGCAATGGCTTCCTATATGGTGGTAGATGTGTGTCATAATTAACTTTACATAGTCTTTATATTTTGGATACCATTTACATTTACGAGTACCATTTATTCGGATAGTGATTTTTCGTATTTTGATAGTCACTTTTCACATTCAGATAGTCACTTTTTGTATTCGGATATAGTCTTTCCATTCGGATAGTCACTTTTCGTATTCTGATACAGTCTTTATATTCGTAACTTTTCACATTCGGATAGTGACATGAAAATGTTTGAGGGGAGGGGAGGGAAAGGTTAGTAATCGATAGTCTAGTGCCCAGGACTTCACGTTTAGATTGCATGTGGGTTTAATGTTGTTGTTTTTCCAAGATGGCGGACGTGCCAGTGGGATCTTTCTTGACTTCCAGACTTAAATCTTTTTTGATTGGTCTTACATATCCTTTTGCTTGGCCAAGGACTGATTTAAGGAAATCCACGGTGTATCCTCCTGGAGGTATTTTTACGACAATCAGTTGTCTTGAACCTGGAGTCGTTCGTAGAATCTCATAACCTCCACACTCTGCGAGCTGTGAACTTAGAAAACAACTTTGGACTTCACTGCTGTTTCCATCTTTCTTAAATACAACCTTTTTCCCCAAGTCCAGCGAAACTTAGTTCAATTTTTTCTTCGACACTAGGAAGGCTTGTTTGTTGTTTGTCTGCCAAACACACGAACTCTTTGGCGTACGTATCTCGCACATTTATAGCAACTTGTCCACTAGAAGATGAGATCACTCTTTTTTGCTTCTTGACGTGGGATTAGACAATCTCTTGGTATTGCTACTAGGCTTGAACTTAAATAGTCTTGATTGTTCTCGAATTACATCAAGCCGGAGATCAAGACTATCACTTGATTTATTTGCACTTGGGACTCTTCCCTCGTTATTTTTGGAAGGTGTTTCTTGAAATTTCTTGTCAAGCTGTTCTGAAACGCTCATTAAATTTCTCAAACGCTCATTAAATTTCTCACGCATTCTTGCAATGTTCTTTTAGTATCTCCATCGACCCCATCGTCTTTACCTTTTTCCTCCATTTGGAAAAACAACAACATTAAACCCACGTGCAATCTAAACGTGAAGTCCTGGGCACTAAACTATCGGGAGGACACACATCTACCTTTCCCTTCACTCCCCTCAAAATTTTTCATGTCACTATCCGAATGTGAATAGTTACTATCCGAATGTAAAGAATATATCCGAATGTGAATAGTTACTATCCGAATGTAAAGACTATATCCGAATGTGAAAAGTGACTATCAAAATACGAAAAGTCACTATCCGAATAAATGGTACTCGTAAATGTAAATGGTATCCAAAATATAAAGACTATGTAAATTCTAATAAGTTAATTATGACACACATCTACCGCCATATTTTCCTAGGGCCGCGCGTAAAAGCATCCAAAATATGTTTTAAAAATCGTTCTTATCTTATTATTATAAATTCAATGGGATTCAAAAAAAAAAAAAAAAGCTTGATTTGGTATTTCCCCATTAAATTTCACTCGAAAAAACGAATCGACTCAAATTCAAAGTGGAATTGACCTATATCATTATGACGTCACAGCTTGTTTATGAGGGGGGCAGAATCGTCCAGAACAATAGAACTTTGAACAAAATTCACTCTGCTAAGAAAAGTTTACTCTCAAATTGTCTGGTTTCCAAATATAATATTTACTGATGTGTAATACACAATATTTACCGTATTTGGCGGCTGTTCCTGCTTTTCTACGGTCTACAAAACGCATTTCATATCGATTTTCATTGTGCTGTTACTGTTTTGTCCCCCTCCCACAGCCATGATCCTTAGCGTTTAAACAATAGATTATTTTGATGTGACGTCATAGTGATATAGGGCAATTCTCTCGTCATCCGATCAATTTTCATTTTTGCAGCTTATTAATATCTCTTAACAATCGGGAAAAAATATCTGTAAGAATTATCCATGCATTGCATCAATTCAGTCAAGCAGATAAAAATAAACCTAATTTGTATATTATGGAAATTTTTAGTATTTGTTGAGCTAAAAAAAAAGCATTCGATTCGGAAACTTTGCTGTTACGGTATCAGTGGCAGAGCTTTGCATTTACTTAAGTCATACCTTAGTAATAGAAGCCAGAAGTGTTATGTGAACGGCATTTTATCTAAGGAGGAAAAACAAACCTGCGGTATTCCTCAGAGATCAATATTAGGCCCCTTGTTGTTTATTGTTTATATTAATATCTTTCCTAAGTGCGTAAATCACACAACGCCAGGGATGTTTTGCTGATGATACATATATAACAACGTCAAACACTGACATCCGGAGAATCGAGCAAACAACTAATGAAAATCCAGTTGAAGTGAATAATTAATTGGCTAATGACAAATAAATTAAATTGTAATTCAAAAAAGCAACAACATGACAATAGGATCTAGATAAAACTCAGGAAAGGTGAATAGTATGGACCTAATCATGAATGGCAAAGCTATAGAACAGAAAGAGTGCATTAAACTTCTAGGAATATATATCAACGAATCTATTTGGGATGATAATATCAATCACGTAACTTCCAAAGTATTAAATGGTTTGCTCATATTGTACATGACAAGAAATTTGACAAATGATAAGAATACTTTAATGTGTCTATAACTCACTTATACAGCCGTATTTCAATTACTGTGCTGGGTATCGTGTGTGTGTGTGTGTGTGTGTGTAGGGGGGGCATGCTCTAAAACACGTCTTTATCTGTTACTAAAACTGCAAAATAGAGCAGCTCGAATAATAACCAGAATAATGTCCTAAAGAAATTATATCTTGTATTGGTACGGCTATTAGCAACTTCATCAGAATTAACGTCCTTGAAATGTTCGATTAAAACTTTAAATTAGTATTTTGTTCGAAAATACTCCTCCGCTCGATATTCAACCTAAATTCAACATGACGGCATGAAGCCAGTAGTCCCAAAATTATATTCCAAGATATTTTGATTTTGTGATTTAAACAGCGGGAGTTAGTCCCAGCGCTAGCGTAGACGCTGTCAGATATCACGTGACAAGCCCACACGTGATCTAGCCACCCACCCCCATACTTCAACAACTGTAAATTATAATAACAGCCCACTCATAAACAACTTAGCACTGGTTGCTGATTGGAGTTCAGGTGCGTTGTTATAGTGACTAAGGCCGCAGAGGACCACTGGGTACTATTGCGCAATTTTGCCGTTTTGTAATTTAGGACTGGTCCACCACAGGTAGCCCAGTAATTAATTAGATTAAAATTAAACTTAATTCCTTGAAAACCTTTCTAAAACAATTGGAATTCATTGTTTTGCAGAATGGCTCAAAGTCAGTAGTACTCCAGTGTGTATTGGTGGGAAAAACGACCAGTTTGGAAAGATCATAATTCCAGTTGCCTACCATGTCTTGAATTTCAAGCTCGTTTATGTCTCCGGAAGTGGAATTATTTGGGTAACTGGATACAGTAAAGCATACTGGGGAAGTACTTATTATAACAATAAAGATCTCAGTTTGCACATCACCGATGACAGCAACAACAGAATCAGTCCGCCAGATAACTTCCCATTGACCAACACACAATACGGTTTTATGTTGTACCATTTACCAGGTGTGACTAACATGGACCCAGAACTTACATTCCCTGAGTTGTCACCTCCTCTAGCAGTGACAGAAGGCCAAGAATTCAGGATATGGGCTGATCAAGATCTGAATAACATTTATGAAAGTGACAACGAGGGACAAACTTGCGCTGATGTTTGGATAAAAAAATACTAAGGATATCCCTGAGCTGAGACTGTGATTGTCTATCGTATGGACATGCAGAAAGAAAGATCACACGAGCATCAGAACACAAAAGAACTATAATGCACAACCAACAAAAATCAAAAGTTAACAATATGCCAGGGAAATTCCAGTCAAGACATAAGACTGTTGTTTGTAGATGCCTCCTGCCGGAATTCGATTTGATAACCACCCCAGAGGGTATTTCCAACCATTTTGTACGGGGATGCTCCGCCCGAACTCTGGAACCCTTACCCTTTTAATATATACCAAGTTTCTGAAAAGAGGTTTCCCTTTCACATACCTTTGCCTGAAAAGGTATCCCTTTTATATACGTCCCGGCTTTGGCTTACACCAAATTAAAAAAATGTTGTCGGGTTCAAAAGGTTAAATTATAGCAGGTAAGACCAAAAGGGTTTATGGGCAAGTACTTTGTAAGGCCCATATTATATGCATAGAATATTGTTTATCATTGTGAATCCTGAGCATTGCTTCGAATTCTCGAATATAGCAACAATATTCGAGAATTGTAGCAATGCTCAATATATTACGGGCTTCAATAACGATTTACCCAGAATCCTCCTCGGTCTAACCCTCAATGATTTAACCTTTTGAACCCGACGACGTCTTTTCAATTTGGTGTATACTAACATGGTGAAATCCTACCCTTTTCTGTACCCGAACTCGCAAATTCGCGACCATTTTCTATACCAAAAATAAAAAGTTTCCAACCTTTTATGACCAAAACTCACAAATTCCCAACCCTTTTCTATACCTTTGGCCCAAAAAGGTACCCCCTTTGGGTGGAGCATCCCCATATAGCTTAATATAGGGAGTACCCTCCCCCTGGGATAACCACAAATTGAGGCTGTACTTGGTGAAAACTGTCAAGTTCAGACTTGACTTGGAACCATTGTGTAGAAACTATCGACTATAGTCATTCGTTAATGCAAAGGCTTTTGCTGGGGTAACATTAGGAACGTAATTTTAGGCCAGTTTAGATGGAAGGCTAAAATGCAAATTTTCTGAAAACTTGTCACGCGATAGTGATTTACTCCGAATTCTCTAGTTTCTTTTTACATTATTTTACTTGTCCTTTACATGTACGTTATTTTTTACACGTCCTTTTGCATGCGTGTGGGTGGTTGGGTGGATTGCAGTCCTCTGGCCCGACCTATTCCTACATCTCCAAGTACCGGTAAATGTTTGACAAACACTAGTAAAATGCCCTTATGATTAAATTGTTCAGTTCACTCAGAAATAAGATTATCTAGAGTTCTTCAAGCATTCACCATTACTGAAACTTTGAATCCTGAAAAACAGGATTCTGATTGTGACAATTTGTATCTAACGCATTTTTTATTTGTGAAGCCAAGCTTTATAAATAAAAAATAAAAAATGTGGTAGTTGTCACAATGGTTATACCCACGTACAATGAACCTATTTTAGGATTCTAATTTTCTAATTTCAGTTGTGGGGGGCAGTAAAATCTGATTGGCTAAATTAATGATAACCCTCAGAGTCTTTTCTTTTAAACTTGTTTTGTGATTTGAAAAAAAAAAAAAAAAAAAAAAAAAAAGAAAAGAAAAAGAAAAAGAGAACCTTTGGTAGGCCAGGTTGAAGTAGTTGCACTGTAAAAGTACAAACTGGTTGTTGAATTACACATTAAACAGAATTTTATTCACTTATTTTCTGCTGAACTCTTTTATCTTACAAGCATTTAATATCTTGAAGTTGTCTTGTTTCACTTTTTTTAACCACTGGTTTCCTAATTCAGCTTTAGCTGAAGAGAAAGAGAGAAAGGGAAGAAACAAAGAAAGGGATGAAGAAATGTTTTTTAATTTCATACTACCAGCTTTAAACATAAGAACACTAGCCATTTTTAATAATTACACCTAGAACTAATCAGCAGATATGTTGGAGGTTTCAAGATTAAAAAGGAGTGATAAGTCAGTGCCAAAATTTAAATTTATTGTACTGTAGGTGACAAGATTTGAAATCAAAGGAATTATAATTCTATTGCAGATTTTGAAACACTTGTCATCCCTATTTGTGCTGTTCATCTTCACTACCCTTGACTCTACTTTCTTCATCTTCTTCTGCCTCATCTTCTTTTTCTGAGTCAGAATCTGATTCATCAGAGTATTGTAGCATAGGGGGTCGATTAGTGTTCACAAACAAGTCATCATCATCATCCTCACTTTCACTTGCAGATGATAAACCATTGTTATCACTACTTGTGTTCCTGAATGGAAAAGGTATTTAGGGACTGTTTATTAATTATCCCTTGGGGGGGGGGGCTTCGAAAAATTTTCTCACAAAAAAGGGGGGCTTTAATGGTTTTTGCTGACTTAGAGAAAAGTCCCTTAGATTGTTGTTTGTTTATTGGAGATGGGGGAAAGAAGTGGTTTTGTGGGGTCATAAAAAGGGTGAGTCACCAAACAAGGGATCATTCATTTTTTTATGGGCATTGGGGGCTGTAGTGTGAATTTGTCATAACGTTTCTCCCATTTACATATTTGTTACCTGACACCCCCTTTACATAGATATTTTTGGGCACGAAACTCCAATATGACCAAAATCGTTTTCTTTATAAACAATACTAATGAGGAATTTAAAGCCTCATGCAATCTATGTGACTGATTTAAGGTTTTGATGGGAAACACCATAAATCATTCATGAGTGTTGGAAGAACTTTTTGAAAAAAGTAGGTGGGCCACAGCCTCCAGTCTCTGCTGCCTTTCTATCACATACTTGTTGGTTTTAGTGTTATCTTTTTCTTCTAGAATTTCTTTTTTTCCTTTGTCAGTAAATGGTTCAGGCCTAAAGAAAACACAGAAAATAATAAAAAGTAAAAATGTGAACAAACGATTTCTAGTACTTGACAAATAGAAAATGTTTTCTGTGTTATTTACATAACCTGATGTAAACACTCTGAATAGTTTGGGAGAAGTCAAGAGCTGTTGTCTAGACTTAAATGAACCAAAGATTTTATAGCAGAAAGTCATGAATTTTCTTTGAATGTGAAACTCCTGATTCTTTTTATTTGCACAATATAATCAATAAATATCTTAGCCAATTACATTCTCTGATAGAAATACTCAGAGCTTTTTCTTATGTCATAAGCATATTTACATAGCCTCATACATGTATAAACATGGCCAAGAGCCAATCAGAGCATGCACAGTATCTTATATTTTATAGAAGCAGTTATAATACAGTAGTGGGGTTGGGGATTCATGGAATAAAACATAATTTCTCTTCATTTTTCTGTTAAATAATGGATAAAATAGATGACAAAACTAAAAACAGGCCTTTCCCTTTTTTGGCTTTGATGAGATGCCAAATCACTGTACATGCAAGGGTGGATCCAGGATTTTTTAAGGGGGGGAGGGGATCCAAAACCTACATTCAGTAGGTGACGTCATATATACACTATACCAGTTGTAACACATACACTTGTGTTGCTACTGGTATAAAATGAGGGCTGGGTTGTAATTGAAGACAATTTTCACAATGCAAACATGGCAATGTAATTTGACTTTCAATTCATAAACCTACATAAGAGTCATGACTTTCAATAGAAAAGGTTTGCAATATTATAGTGCAAAAATTCTCTGTAATGTATATCATGTTAAAAGAAGGGGAAAATAATGAGTTGAAAAGGGGGGGGTCTGGACTATCTTGACCCCTCCCCTGGATCTGCCCTTGACATGTATTGACTTTGTATACACCAAATTGAAAAACGTTGTTGGGTTCAAAAGGTTAAATCATCAAAGGTGAGACCAAAGAAGATTTTTGGTAAACACTTCAAGAGGCCAATAAAATGCGTTCAGCATTGATGTAACTCTTCAATATTGCTTTCTTCAAGAATTCTAAGCAATTCTCGAGAGTTACAACAACACTCTACACATAATATGAGATTTATTAGCTGTTTACCCAGAATCTCTTTGGGTCCTACTTCTATGATTTGGCCTTTTAAATGCGACAACGTTTTTTCAATTTGGTGTATGCATTTGCATAATACCTACCAAAGATTTTCCTCCTTGAGGTATTTGATTTGCTTGGAATATAAAATATAAACTATTTCAGCACATACTTTGTTTCCTTCTTCTATCGGCTCAACAATAACAAAATCTCCTATAAAAACATTAACATTTGAACTGGTTTAGTTCAGAGGACATTTAGACACACTGTTACACTAGTTACATGTACAAATGTGGATAAATTTATCTAACTTTTAGATAACTATATGTCACCTAATATGAAGTCTGCCAATGCAAATCTGGGGACCTACTTTAATTTACCAGGGTGAGTCTAAAGACACTTGCACTAGCATCATGGTTTTCCTCCTGATCTAAGGACCCATTTACCAGGGTTTTACTTGAGTCAATTCATTTTGGGGTCCACTGACTCCCAATCCAATATTTTAGGAGCCCCCAAAAATGTGAGTCCCAGGGCATCTATCTGTTCAAACTCTGTTTCTTTTAAAAATAATATTGCCTTTTTGCTGCCATCTTCTCTCCCAACTCTTTGGCCATTGGCGGACAAGGCAGATGGCAGATTTGTACTGCACATGATAGTTTTAAAATAATTTAAAAAAAATTATACATGAAAGATATTTGTGTCCCTTAGGATGCAGTCTATTTTTTGGGAGTCCAATTTATTTATGTATAGGACGCAGAATCCTGCATCCAGTAAAACCCTGCATGTACTCATTGATTCAAAATTATATTAGATTATCCAGAATAGTAAATAACTTGTAAAATCTAGGAGATGTCACATATTCAACAGTTAGACCAAAGCCATTTGAATAGCCCACTTCTGAGTTCTCAAAAAAGATGCATGAACATGAGGCAAAATCATTCAAAATCATGTTTGGTGGCTTGAAATGACTGGCATTTCTTTGACTTTTTGTGTTGCTTTTTTTATGAGTGTACTGCAAACAAGTCATAAAGTATAGAGTGACAACAAAACAAGTCAGTCATTTCAAGCCACCAAGTGTGATTTCACACAAAGCCTCACCTCGCCTTCCTGCATGTTCTTCAAGAACTTGAAAGTGGGCTATTGCAGGGTTATTCAAAAGTAAGACTATTCACTCTAATGAATCAGCTGACAAGAAAAAGATACATAAAGGGAAATAAATCACAAATAAATAAACAAATATATTTAAAGGAAAGTAAATCAAGACTAAAAATGAAGGTCACTGAAAGTCATTACCTCTCTTAATCCAAACATTTTTTCTAAACTTAGAAGGCATGCTGACAAGAAAGTTTTTCCCTTCAGCATTCTCAACTTCATGAAGGTTATTACCACGGCCTGCTAAAACCTTAAATAAATGATACAACATGAACACTCCTAACCTGATATAACAATTCAATGTTATGTAACACCCACAAATGATACAGTATCATAGAAAACCTCAATATTCCAGTGGGGACAGTTATTGACAATGTTCATTGGTTGAAATTTTAGAGAAAAATGGAGCATAACAGACCTTTTTCAAATTTGCTTGAATGAGTATGAAACAATGGTTTTGAGTTGAGGCTGCAGTAGACAAATGAATGCATTTTGTCACCCTTCATGCATTTGTCTACGGTAGCCTCAACTTGAGACCATCCTTTTGTGATCATTCAAGTGAACATGCAATGTGCACCAGCTAGATTTTCTAGCACAAAGCATGATGGGTCTGTGTAACTCATGCTATTTTACATTAAAATTCATCTACCAGTTTATAAAGTATTATAGTCTGCAAGAAATAGATGGATTCTTTATTTACAGAGGAAAATATTGGAGCAAAAATTAGCTCACAGATCTTCTGATTTCTTCTTGTTTCTTCTTGTTTCACTTTCTCAGATTTCTGTACTGCACCTATCAATATTGACCCTGTGGTGGTGGTGGTGGTGGTGGTGGGGGGTTCAGGCAAGGGGTGGGCATTTGACGAAAAATGTCAAAACCCACACCCCTGGGACAACAGTTTTATTCAATTGAGGTCAAAATACCCCACACTAGGGCAACTTTAAAAAACTGATGGCATAAAATAGCAACAATACAACTGAATTCACTTTCATTTTACGTACCTCCTTTCAAAGGACTGAACCACAGGGAGCCCAGACAAGTTTTAGAACTAGTTTGTTTACTCCTATGCAGTAAGTCAAAACCTCCCCCTGGGGAGGGTATAGCATATCAAAATCCCAACTATGGGGCACACCAAGTTTGTCAAATTCCCACCCCTTGCCTGACTCTCTTCGGCCTTAACATTGATAGGTGCATGATGCTTTATGAGCTTTATAATGCACATTGCCAATTCAGAAGGTCTCTTTGCACTGTAAAAACTGAAACTTGACCAAGCTCTAGGATTAAGTAACTATATTCTTGCAATAAGAATATTTTGCTCTTAGTATTATTGCAAATTCTTATTACAAGATGGATAAATGCTTGAAATAAGAGATGGTTTTCTCTTAGAGTATACCTTGATTCTTATTGTGAGAGTACTATCGGTGCTTGATAGGA
>WUAP02155842.1:0-10376 GCA_015163945.2 Stichodactyla helianthus
TAAATTTTATCCAAAAATTGTCAAACATTTTCGTGTAAATTTGCACTGCCTTTCTTCCCGCTGCATGTTAGTTCAAGGCAAGCAATGATGTCAGCATTCAAATGGTTTCTTTGATATGATTGGCTAATGAACAACATATCTGGCTTGTGATTGGTTAAAGTTGAATGATGGGTGAAATGGTGCAATTTATGATCCAAAATGGTGCAATTTAGGCTGAAATCACACCATTTTTAACCAATCAGATTACAGGAAACACCGGTGATTTCAAAATGGATATGATTAAACAAATATTTCATTATACACCCACCTAAAACAAGTTAAAACATTTCTGATGTTATCTCTAAATTTTTTTGTTCTAATATTTAAAGTAAAAATATTATATCAAAGTTAGTAAAAATCTGCTTTTTTTGTTGCATTAACATTTTATACTGTGACATTGGTATTGGGCAGCAGCAATTTATATTAGGCTTGGGTTACGCTGTAGCTGTTTTTAGTGTCAACTTTCCTCTCCCTCCCTCTCTTTCCTTTGTGCCATCTTACATTCTCTGTTTGATATTCCTTAATATCACATACTGTTCCATACCCATTAATTCAATCCCTTTCATTTTTACTTAAGTTCCTGATCACAATATGACACTAAGAAGAGCTATGACACTGCAACAACAACAGAAATGATAATAACTTCTAAATTCTAAATCATTGGCTAGGTTGTATTTCTAACAAGCTGTGTCTAATTCTGCTATAAAAGCTAACTACTTTGAAAAAATAAATAAGTGTAAAACTTACATGGTAAAACTCCAAGGTCTATGTACCAAGAAAGTATGCAAATTTAATCACTTACACCTTCATTAGTTTTAAAGGTTTTAAATAGTGAATAAAATAACAGAGGTCATATTAAATTCTTTTTGCAGCATTATTCATTATGGTATGTCAGTCGGCCAAGCTTCAATTCAAAACTTCCTGTTCTTTCTCGTTCATGACTTGCTCCTGTAAGAGGGAGGCACTTTCTTCCATGTTTTCCATCAACGAATGTGATGTGATTCACATATCTGTAACACAAAATAATCAAATCACAAGCTTGTTATCACTTGCTTTCAAAAACATCTTTTACAGCTTGATGGAATTTTTTAAACTTGGTTGACAAATTTTCTTTTAGTGGCCATCATTGTAGTGAAATACTGTACTGTATGATAGTGCTTGCTACTGCTTGATGCAGCAAAGAAAGTTTGTTGCATATAATAGTAACATGACCAGCAAATTGTATGATATAGTTTAGATTTTGGATGATTGTGAACTACATTATACAGATTCCAGTGTATGCACTATAAAATGACGTGCCTAATGACACCTTACAGTACAGTATGTATAGTCCACAATAGCTGTTTTTTAGAATGGTCTTGTAATGGTTACTAAAGACACAAGCATTAGTAACTATAGTATTGACTTACTTATCGAGGTAGTGAATGCTGAGATGTACTGGGTATTTCTTTGCCAGTTTGTGCCATTCAGTACTGAGGGAATGTTTCCATGAGTAAACCTCTACATGCCATCCTTTTTCTAAAGCCATTGTTGCACACCCTGGAAAACTTGTGGAATTTTCTGATTTGCCTTTCATGCCATCTCCACTTGCCAGTACTAAAACTCTGGGTGACAGCTCACATATAGCCTGTTTAAAAATGAGCATAAATTTTGAGTATTTTATACTACCACTTGTAGCAGATCACATTCTATATAACATAAGAGTCTATATCTTTCCCTGGCATGCTTAATCAATTACATACCTTGTAAATAAAGAGATGTAATCCTTCATCAACCCTTTGTTCATCTTTTCCTCTTCTGTCTTCTAAATCAACCACATAACCAAGATGTCTGGAAGTGAGAGAAAAAGAGATCACCAATATAAATATTTTCAAAAGATCCTGATCCTTCCTTTTCTGCTTTATATTTACCAGTGTAAATGAAAAACCTTTCTTTTTCTTTTTAAATCGCTATTTTATGAACCAAAGATGATATAAAAACTCATTTCTCACCTGTAAACATCCCAAACATGCTCTGTTGCAGGTGGGCTTGAACCACATACAAAGGTTCTCTCTTTGGTCCTGTTCTTCTCCAGTATTTTAACTAAGTTCTGGAGTTTGACTCGGACATGGCGCTTCCGTTCACCTGTGTTGGTTGCACTGGCATATTCTTGAGCTCCTATGTAAATATTACTGTTGTCAATGACAACAACTGCACCTTTGGTTTCATCTTGGGTTACACCTGATGATGAAGATAGTTGGTTTATTTGAATACCCTTCCTTTGCTCTGCCTGCTGAGTGGTCTCACTCTTAGGAACAGACAGCTGTGGTACCATACTTGTATAAGGTCTTTCAACATGTCCTTCCTCTTTGGTACATTTTAGACTGAGTTGTGAGGCTCTTAAGCTATTTTCTTGCTCATGATTGCCATCTTTCAGCACTTGTCCATCACTCAGGCTGCTGTAAGAATTTTCCATTGTTTCATTTCGATGACGAGCACCATCAAGAGCCTTGTCAGAACACAGCCTAGCATCACTGTTTGTAGTTCTATCCTGTTCAAGTGGTACCAGATCTTTTACTTGCTGATTTCCAACGTCACTGTGGGATTTTTCTGTAGATGCTTCATTTTTGAAATGACAAAGATGAGCGTTGTCAGAACAAAGTGTAGAATCTTCATCTGGTGTACCATCTTCTACAGCAGTTACAGTTATCAAATCACTGATGGATAGACTTTCTTTCATTTCATCAACCACAATCTCTTTTTTTCTGCCAACAAAGTCATCTTTTGCCTTGATGGAGCAAATACCTTCCTCTGTTTCTATAATTTGGTGATAAACATCCTTGGGACTGGGGTCTTGCTTTTTTTCATTTTCACTGGGATCTTTTTTAGCTTCAACATGATTACTGAGTAGAAACAAATTGAGCTTTGTGATTTTCCCCTTCAGACAGGTTCTGCCTTGTGGCTGAATGTGAGTTGGTAGTTCAAATGCTGGTTCATTCATCCACAAGTCATTTGACTGTAAATACCTGTCAAAAAACAAGTAACAAATATATAACTATACTCCTTAAAGTGCATATAAGGGTTCGCCAGTTCATGTATAATATGAAAGTTCTTAACCTAAAAATCACATAATCATGAAAAAAAATTTGATTCTGTTGCGTTTTCCCTATTTTTTCTACAGTCAAAGTTGGTAGTACGAAGTAAAAAGCCGAGTGGCCTTGGAAGTCTGGGACGAGTTGTCAGTGACGTCATTTACGGAACTTGTTCATAGACTATCACAAGAAAAACACTGAGGATACTTAGCTTTTCTTCAAGTAATTGCAATGAATACCGTTTTTTCCCGTAAAAATGTGTCAGATTTGCAGTAGTCTACTAGGGAAACCCTTGAACTGATGATCAACAAGTCCTGTAAATGACGTCACACGAGCTAGGTTCCAGTCTCCTTCAACTGCTCCGAAATGTTTGTAAAGGAAGCCCAAAACACTCATTTTGAGTAACTTTGACTGTAGAAAAAATAGGGAAAATGCAACAGAATCAATTTTTTTTTTTTTGTGATTATGTGATTCTTAGGTTAAGAACTTTCATATTATACTCGAACTGGCGAACCCTTATATGCACTTTAAGGATGTTCATGGGCAAAAGATCCTCTAGACAGATTTTTTAAAAATTTTGCATGATGAAAGAAAAACATAAGAAGTAGAACAAGCAGACAAAAATGGGGGTCACCGAATTCGTTTAGCCGCCATAGTGCATGGAAGCTTACCCTTTTTGCAGTAAAAATGCACGAATAATGCAAACATGGAAAGTTTGTCAAGAAGAAGGCAGTTTTGATGAAAAGCAAATTCTATGCCCAAACACTTTGCAGAAGTCTAGCAAAGGATACAATAATTGCTTAGCATTTGTTTTGTACATTAAAAACTGGTAACATGAAAAGTTATTGAGCAAAGAGTGAGCACTTATTGCAGCCTAAAAATTACTTGAAATTGTATTCCAATCAGACACAAAATATGTAATTTTGATTTGATTCACTAGACAGATTTCTTTTATTTTTCCTTAAAGATAGATATTATAAAGTAGTTTCAGAAAACAAAATAAAAAATGGGGGTCCCCGACTTCATTTTGGAGATGTGAAGCTTTAAACTTTGAAAATGTATTTTGAATTTGATTGTGTTTGTTATACATCCAGGTGTTCCTTGCTCAGTTTAAAAGAGCTTGAGTGCACACACAGAAAGGATGTGCAGGAAAAATGTGCAGAAACAATGCTGTTGTGACAATTTTTGAGATGTGGTTTTATGGTTTTATCTTCATTTTGAAAAAAGTGAAGACCTAGATAAAAGTTTCCAAGGATTTTTTTTGAAAATCAAAATTATTCATTGGAAATGACAAAACTTGCATTACAGTGAAAATCACTGCATTGCTACCTGTATTATAATAACTTCAGTTGGATTTTTGTACTTTTTTGATCCATCAGTCATTTGGGGGTGGGAGTTATGTGAATCTGTGAAAATCATTGGTTGATTTGCTGGATTGGTTGATAACTCCAGCCCCAATGATTGATGGATCTGAAAAGACAAAAATTTAACTGAAGTTAAAATATGGGCTGCAATGCAACAATTTTCACTGTAAATAATCTTTTTCTTGTTTTCTTTTTCTTTTTTTGTGTGGCTTAATTACTATTGTAATCAGTAATATCATTCATGTTAATGGCATACCTCGATATAAGAGCCATTGCCAAGATCACTACACCAACTAATACTCCAGTAATGAACATATATGTTGGCAGCACAACTGCTTTGAAGACAGTAGCAGTTGATGGGATATCTGTAACATTTTCACCTAAAGGAATTAAATTACTGTGAGGATATTCATTACTTTACTCCTTCTACACATCTTATCTTCTTTTGCAAATGGATACAGTTCATTGTTTAATCAGTTTTTATTAACCTCCAAAGGAAAGTTGAGATGCTTCATAATTGTCAGTCCAGGACGTATTACAAAGAATTGTGACCCAGCTCGACCCCTAGGCCTTCTACACAGATCATATATATAGTTCCTGTTTTACTTCCCTTTTCTTGTTAGGGGTAAAATTCCAGTATTCTACTTACTGTCTGCTAAAGTCTTGACCAGTTTGGGCCTGGAAAATGGTGAACAAGAGAATCCAGGCTGAAATCCACAAGATCGTAGCTTAATTTCATACCATGTCCAAGGTTTAAGCCTCTTAGCCACATACATCACATCAATTCCAGAGTATTCCAGTTCATTGTCAATATACAATTCGTAGTGGTCAATTTCGATGTTGTTGGGCTTGACACGACACCAGCTCATTTTTATTTCAGTTGGACTTGTTGCTGTTACATTTGGAACAACTGGTCTCTCTGGTGCTCTTACTCCTTCAGGAATGCACAACATAGAAATCAATAGGATAATAACCCCAAATAAACAGCAGCTATTCCGCTCATGTGAATCCATTAAAAAATATAGTGTTTTTGACTTTTTCACTTTAAGATTATAATTGCTTTGGTTGTGAGCAGGCTAACACTGAAAAAGAGATTTAATTCCTTGCACGTGATGGTTTGTCTGACTACTGAATAAACTCCAGACCACTGTGCTTTATCATTACATGTATAGATTATTGTAGTGTGACCTGTGATCTTTATAGTAACATTGATGGTTTGGTGCCAAAAATCTAGTCTAATCTAGTTTATCATTTATGGGCCCAAGCTTGTCCTATTGTGTTTCTTAAGTTGCAAACAAGGCACTTAAAGGGGTGTTTATAGGACATTAATAGCTTAATTGGAATGCCAGAAATCACACCGGTTAAAATAGTGTTAAGGACTCTTAAAGATTTAAGAAGCTTCAAAAGACAAAGTGGATACTAAACTAAACGGTGAGGGATGTTGCACATGATCATAAAATTTTCAAAAAGAATTTTACATATAACACCAAGACAGGAAAAAGTCTAGTGAAAATGAAAGATATGAAAAGAAAACCGATTTGGACCTTAGAAAGTTGCCCAACGTGATGGATGAAAAAGTGGATGAAGCCTTTGGAGGGACAGGAGTCCACAGTATGGGTTTTTACAATTGCAGGCTGCTGTGCTTCCCAAGTGCAAGTGTGTACCCTAAAACTCAGCTAATACTAGTGACGTTTGCCTTCAGTCCCAACTTGTCGCTTGTTGCTTTTTGCTGTGAACGTTTTTGGAAATAAGTGTATACAATCCTGCTCTCAAACTGCAGAAGACCTTTTTTCTGATTACTGCTTAGACTATAAAAGGTCTTAACAAGGTTAATTAAGGTCCTAACAAAAAAGAAAAAGAAAGTTCTCATTAGACTGATGACAAAATTGCAAGTCCACTTATGTGCCTATTATATAAACGAAAAGCAGTCATTTTCAGGAATTTTAACAAAATCTAAATTTCTTACGTCAATTCCAGTGAGCATGTTGACAGTTTGAAATTATTCCAAACACAGGTTTCTGGGCTTTTTTAAATACATAACCTTCAAATTTCTTTTTTCCAGTGACTGGGAAAAAGCATTACCGATTATCTTGTTAGAAAGCCATTCACATGACGTAAGCCTTTACCATCTTCTAGACGTGATGGTAACACGATACAATTACTTTTGTAAATAGATGATGATTACATTAGCGTGTGATCTTTACATGATCCAAATATATTCAAACAATATAGACCAATTCCAAAAGTCTCAATCGTATGCATAAACAACTCAAGCCTCATAATGATGCGATAAAACAATACGTCGTCATTGTTTTATCTCATCATTATGACGCTTGAATTGTTTGTGCATACGATTATGAGACTTTTCGAATTGGTCTATAAATTGTTGAAAAAATCCTACACATTTTGTCGCTCTTTTTATATTGATCACTGCGAACATGCTGCTTTAGCTGGTGGCAGGACTGGAGCCGATGCGTAACGTTTCTTCAGACGGGCTCAGAGTTTGAAGTAGCTCCACGTTCTTTCCCGTTATATTTTGAGGATTTCTCATAAATTCTTTTTGAGGCGTCTTTATTGTGACTCGACTTCGTTAGTTTACAAATGATCTTAGTCCAAGAGGAAAAAACCCCTGGAGCTCAGACTGACCTGCTGGTAAAATTCACGTAATCGCAATGTACTCCGAGACTAAAACTCTCAACTATTCGGATAACGAACAGTATACAGCTTATCTAAAAGGTCATCAGAAGTCGACACGTTTTGTCAATAATAGGATTTTGGACGTCGTTAGGCAAATCTGATGAAATTTTAAGATTTTGCTATTGTAGGCTGGGCCTTTTTCTCCTGGAAATTGAACTTCGGCAGAAAGGACCGTGATTCAACATTTCCTTTGCATCACAATCCCCCTAATTATATATAACTCGCGGGAAACAACATATTGGTATGTATTAATTGAAGTACTTAGTGAAAGGTACATTATATACTAATCTAGTATCATTAATTATTCACGAGATAACCAGGTGCCAGCCAACCATAGGGCTGTAATTCCGGTCACATGACGATACTGGAAACCCGGTCCAGTACTAGTAGTAGTACAGTTGTCCCTGAACTGAATTAATTCAATCCACCGACTAAATCAAAAAGTACTTCAGCCGATAGTACTCATGGGTCGCTGAAGATGATATGGAATTGGAATCTCTGATCAAGAAACCCCAATACCAGTCGTACTTGTCCAGTACTCTGACAAATTTAAGGTTACTGGAGACCTTCGTGGGCAACTTTTTTCAAAAAAAAATAAATTAAAGGATATAAAAGTTTGTATGCTGATCTATCTTTTTGAAAAAAAATATTTTTGAATTATTTAATATTTCAGGAGTTATTTTGAAAAACATAATTTGAAGGAAAGGTAAACAAACACCGAAGGTGTAGTAATCTTTCTTAATCCCATTAGACTAGTGCCGGTAACTCTGTGCATTTTTTCCCCGCATAATGACATCCTGGTCTTCGAATGTTTGCTGTTGTATTGTATTTTATTGTATTGCGCCGTTCTCAATTGTGTTGTATTGTTCATCTATTGTTATGTGGATATAATACAATACAATGCTAGGCATAAATTTGTCAGAGTATTGGACAGCCCTCATACCAGTCAGAGCCTTAAAGCACTACACCCGCGTGCACCGAATACGTTTGCCTCTGATGCGAAGGCTCCTCTATTTTTTAGTCACGATTTTCCGTGTGGGATGCATAAACAGTGATTAATATGACGTTCACGCATCCGCAAAGAATGTGATTATTACCCGATCTTAAGTTTCTTATTTTAAACCAAAAAAAAAAAAAAAAAAAAAAAAAACCGTTTTCGTTTAATAAATAGATCCCTCCCGAATAATTAATGAGTACTAGGTGTCATTTCAAAGCCTCCAAATCGGACTAGATGGGGTTTCCAGTCGGCTTTGAAACATTACGTAATCACAATGTTGGCTCGCGGGTTGCTTTCTAGAGATAGTGGTTTTCATTAGAGTGATTTTCATTAACCCGTGAAACAAAGTGTACTAATTAGAGTGTAATAAAGTGTAATAAACAGTAGTAGTAGTCTTAGTTCCAGACTAGCAGTTGTTAGACTATTGGAACTTGACTTTTTTGCTTTACCACTAGTTTCGAAATTCGTGCGCCATGTGAATTTTTCCTTTGTCTGCCAATCAAGAATGGATTGATACGGTTTTGAATTTTGTTGCTTCGACAAAAGAATTCACATTCCGTACAAACCTTGTCGCCGTCTGTTGTTTTATGACGCACGAATTTCGAAAATAGTGGTAAAGCAAAAAGGTCTACTGTAACTGATAGCCATTATTATATCTTTATACTCAAAATATCATGCATTCAATAAAGACAGAGGACGACTTTCATACAAAATGCAAGTCCGTCTCGTAGAATTAGTCTATTATCGACACGAATGCAAGAGTTTTGCCGGTTTACTGTTGGGGGTCTAATAAGTGTAATAATGTGTATTAAAGTGTATTACGTTAAAGTGTGTTTCACGGGTTAATGAAACCACTCTAGCCCGTGAAACAAAGTGTAATAGTCAGATAGACACAATAAAAAACAAAAGAAAAAAGTGCCTAATAAAGCGTAATACGCTAAAGTGTATTTCACGGGTTAATGAAAACCACTCTTTGATGTTGACACAATTCATGTACGATATTAGGATAGGCACAGACTTGAACCAAAGCCAGCATATACAGTATAGTCCGTAGAATAAAGACTCCGTTTGTGCTCGTCAATAGCTACACATAAGCATTATAGCGGTAAAACTAAAACTCTCGGGAAATATACCACAAGAATTAAACAATTCTGTAACTTTTAGTTTCATTAGAAAATTGCCGGGTAAGAAAAAACTAAACTTACTTGCTTCAAAAGCTGGAGCACAAGTTGATAAAATCATTAGCATTCCAACAAGAGCGACAGCCATGTTGTATCTGTCTGGTCTCGTCCTTAAGATGGAGCGTGTACGTTGTCTTGGCTAAAATCCTCGAGCATTGTGTTATCTAACCATTGAGATCTAGCAGATCATATTCCTGAGCATGACATATAGGTAGGAATACCTCGTGAAGAAGCAAAGTTGACTTCCACACAAGGAACACCGTCCCACTTTCGATTTCCGTGCCGTCTACTGAGATAGCTGATACTCACTAGTAATAGGTCAATCAACATTGAACAATTCGTGACATGCGATATGTTGTGTTTAGAGAATCTCCTGATGGTTTTTAACCAATCGCGTCGCAGCAAACAAAAGCGAAATACAGCGCACGAGGACCACGAGATATGCACAGGACGAACAGAGTTGAGATAAATCTTCATACTTTCACTGAGAAATTATTAGTTTACAATATATTTAAGATTTTAGCTTACTGCGATTCTCAATGTTCTGCGAACTCGGTAGCTGCGAGCTGCCATGAGTTGGAATTTGGACTGCCGCCAGTCAAAAATCTAAAAGCTACCGACTGATTATTTTTGATTGACGGCAGCGAAAAACCAATTTCACATTTCACAGCAAGCCGTTGAAATGACCGAGTTCGCGGAATAATGAGAATCGCAGTAATGCCATTTTTCCCCCTTTGCACTCTCGCTCTGCAGTCACTTGTTCATTTCATTTATCCATCCATCCATCTTTTCGTTCATTAATTCACTCATTTTTTTCATTCATCACTTTAGTCGTCATGTATATTTTTGATAACAAGTACTCTGCACACCGTCAAATCGGCAAACCTGCGAGTGCCCCCGCCTTGGGATGGGTGCTACCCAATAGACCTTTAATTTTTAGGACACATGTCATGTCATGACTTTTGTCCCACTCTTGTGACGCGTGCCAAAAATAATGAGATCACCAAAACAATGACTATTGTTATAT